>JAXIVJ010000782.1:0-140000 GCA_036785665.1 Chirona hameri | reverse complement strand
CTCATCGGATTTCCCTTGCGTGTGCATCGATAACTGACTTAAAACAAACTTTCCTTAGTAAAAGTTGCTTAGATTTTATATTATCTCAGGAAATGTGTCAAATTTGCGCCGATTTCAGGTGGTTTGGGGGGGGGCATGGCCCCGTGCCCCCCCCCCCTGGATCCGCACATGCGTGTGACTGCTGGGCTGGTCCAGTCCTGAGACAGATACAGCACGGCACGGCGTTGCTTTCTACCGGCACGACCGGTCTTGGGTTGAGGCGCAGCAGGGACAACTGATAACAGCCATCCCATACAGCCATGGTGCCAGCGCGAGAACCAACACCATTGGTGGCAAACACACCGAGAGCCAGTGCCAGTGACGATTGGTGCCAAACACACTGATAGCCAGTGACGATTGGTGCCAAACACACTGAGAGCCAGTGACGATTGGTGGCAAACACACTGAGAGCCAGTGACGATTGGTGCGAAACACACTGAGAGCCAGTGACGATTAGTGCCAAACACACTGAGAGCCAGTGACGATTGGTGCCAAACACACTGAGAGCCAGTGACGATTGGTGCCAAACACACTGAGAGCCAGTGACGATTGGTGGCAAACACACTGATAGCCAGCGACACAAAATGGTGAGAATGAGGAAACGTCGAAGAAAACGATGTGATAGATTTCAGAGAGAGAGACAGAGACAGAGACGAGATAGAGACGAGACAGAGACGAGACAGATACGAGACAGAGACGAGACAGAGACGAGACAGAGACGAGACAGAGACGAGACAGAGACGAGACAGACACGAGACAGACACGAGACAGACACGAGACAGACACGAGACAGACACGAGAGACGAGAGACGAGAGACGAGAGACGAAGAGAGAGAGAGAGAGAGAGAGAGAGAGAGAGAGAGAGAGAGAGAGCGAGAGAGCGAGAGAGCGAGAGAGCGAGAGAGCGAGAGAGCGAGAGAGCGAGAGAGCGAGAGCGAGAGAGCGAGAGCGAGAGCGAGAGAGCGAGAGCGAGAGCGAGAGCGAGAGCGAGAGCGAGAGCGAGAGCGAGAGCGAGAGCGAGAGCGAGAGCGAGAGCGAGAGCGAGAGCGAGAGCGAGAGCGAGAGCGAGAGCGAGAGCGAGAGAGAGAGAGAGAGAGAGAGAGAGAGAGAGAGAGAGAGAGAGAGAGAGAGAGAGAGAGAGAGAGAGAGAGAGAGAGAGAGAGAGAGAGAGAGAGAGAGAGAGAGAGAGAGAGAGAGAGAGAGAGAGAGAGAGAGAGAGAGAGAGAGAGAGAGAGAGAGAGAGAGAGAGAGAGGCGGAGAGAGGACAGGAGACAGGAGAGAATGTATGGGAAACGGAGAAGAACTAGGAGCAAACGGTATATTGTAAGGAAATAAGTGGTAAGGAAATAATATGCATCAGGTGGTTGGGACGTAAGAACAGGCAAGAGGACAGAGAGAAAGGGTGGGCGAAGGAATCTTGTGTGGGCGAACACGGACACACTGACGGACCGACGGACGGACGTAGCGGCCGGACACAAAGGCAGCATTCACACGCGGCTATTGACGGGCTCAGACAAACACAAACCAGAGCGGGCCGTCGATGAGCAGCGAACGGCAGGGAGCGCCGGCAGGGAGCGACAGCCGGTAACGCTACAGCGTTATCACATGCACAACTACCCCGGGAGCAGCCGCTGTCTAAAGCGATTCAGACTGGAGAGAGTGAAGCTCTGGCTAACTCCATAGATGTCGATCTTTTTAAAAATAATTACAGTTTTCGTCTGACGACTGCGGGCACCAGCCAGAGCACGGGACCGAACGCTCCGCCAGAACGGATCACTCGAAGCCGTATCCGTACCAGCCGCCGGCCGGTATCGGTATACGACCCTGCCGGCCGGCAGTAACCGCTGCTCCGAGGCAGGGCAGTGACTGCTGCTCCGAGGCAAGGCAGTGACTGCTGCTCCGAGGCAGGGCTGACCGGCCGACAGTGACCGCTGCTCCGAGGCAGGGCAGTGACTGCTGCTCCGAGGCAAGGCAGTGACTGCTGCTTCGAGGCAGGGCAGTGACTGCTGCTCCGAGGCAGGGCAGACCGGCCGGCAGTCGCGGACAGGCGGTACCGGGCGCGGTGACCGCCGGTCCAGGGGGGACGCATGAAGGTCAGATGGACGGCGCGCGGCTGGTGGACCCGGACCGGACCGGACCGGCGCCGCTGCCGGCCGAGTCGGCTGTCCACACACTGCACACTAGAGCCCTTCATGAGACATATTTTCAGCCCCCATCCCGTTCCAGCCCATTCAGCCAGACCCAAACCCGTTCCAATCCGAATTCATAATTGATGGGGCTTCCATTCCCACCCGTTTCAGCATATTTCACTTTCTGCGGTGCTAAAAAATGAAATGGTCTGTGCCAAACCCGTTCCAACCCGTTACATTTCCAAAAATGGCCCCATTCCCACCCCGTTCCATGGGTTCCATGGGGATTCCCATTCCATGAAGGGCTCTACTGTACACTGCACACTGTACACTGCACACTGTACACTGTACACTGTACACTGTACACTGTACACTGTACACTGTACACTGTACACTGCACACTGCACACTGTACACTGTACACTGTACACTGTACACTGCACACTGTACACTGTACACTACACACTGTACACTACACACTGCACACTGTACACTGTATACTGCACACTGCACACTGCACACTGTACACTGTACACTGTACACGGTATACTGTACACTGCACACTGCACACTGTACACTGTACACTGTACACGGTACACTGTATACTGCACACTGCACACTGCACACTGTACACTGTACACTGTACACTGTACACGGTACACGGTACACTGTACACTGTACACTGTATACTGCACACTGCACACTGCACACTGTACACTGTACACTGTACACTGCACACTGCACACTGTATACTGCACACTGCACACTGCACACTGCACACTGCACACTGTACACTGTACACTGTACACTGTACACTGTACACGGTATACTGTACACTGCACACTGCACACTGTACACTGTACACTGTACACGGTACACTGTATACTGCACACTGCACACTGCACACTGTACACTGTACACTGTACACTGTACACTGTACACTGTACACGGTACACTGTATACTGTACACTGTATACTGTATACTGTACACTGTATACTGTACACTGTACACTGTACACTACACACTGTACACTGTACACTGTACACTACACACTGTACACTGTACACTGTACACTGTACACTGTACACTGCACACTGTATACTGCACACTGCACACTGTACACTACACACTACACACTACACACTACACACTACACACTGCACACTGCACACTGCACACTGCACACTACACACTACACACTACACACTACACACTACACACTACACACTGTACACTGTACACTGTACACTGTACACTGTACACTGTACACTGTACACTGTACACTGTATACTGCACACTGTACACTGTACACTGTACACTGTATACTGCACACTGTACACTGCACACTGCACACTGTACACTGTATACTGCACACTGCACACTGCACACTGTACACTGTACACTGTATACTGCACACTGTACACTGTACACGGTACACGGTACACTGTACACTGTACACTGTATACTGTACACTGTACACTGTACACTGTATACTGCACACTGTACACTGTACACTGTACACTGTATACTGCACACTGTACACTGCACACTACACACTACACACTGTATACTGCACACTACACACTACACACTACACACTACACACTACACACTGTACACTGTACACTGTACACTGTACACTGTACACTGTACACTGTATACTGCACACTGTACACTGTACACTGTACACTGTATACTGCACACTGTACACTGCACACTACACACTACACACTGTATACTGCACACTACACACTACACACTACACACTACACACTACACACTGTACACTGTACACTGTACACTGTACACTGTACACTGTATACTGCACACTGTACACTGTACACTGTACACTGTATACTGCACACTGTACACTGCACACTGCACACTGTACACTGTATACTGCACACTGCACACTACACACTGCACACTGCACACTGTACACTGTACACTGTACACTGCACACTGTACACTGCACACTGTATACTGTACACTGTACACTGTACACTGTACACTGCACACTGCACACTGCACACTGTACACTGTATACTGTACACTGTACACTGTACACTACACACTGCACACTGCACACTGCACACGGTACACGGTACACGGTACACGGTGCACTGTACACTGTATACTGCACACTGTACACTACACACTACACACTACACACTGTACACTGTACACTGTACACTGTACACTGTACACTGTACACTGTACACTGTACACTGTACACTGTACACTGTATACTGCACACTGTACACTGTACACTGTACACTGTATACTGCACACTGTACACTGCACACTGCACACTGTACACTGTATACTGCACACTGCACACTGCACACTGTACACTGTACACTGCACACTGTACACGGTACACGGTACACTGTACACTGTACACTGTACACTGTACACTGTACACTGCACACTGTACACTGTACACTGCACACTGTACACTGCACACTGCACACTGTATACTGTACACTGTACACTGTACACTGTACACTGCACACTGTACACTGCACACTGTATACTGTACACTGTACACTGCACACTGTACACTGTACACTACACACTGTACACTGCACACTGTATACTGTACACTGCACACTGCACACTGTACACTGTACACTGCACACTGTACACTGTACACTGTACACTGTACACTGTACACTGTACACTGCACACTGTATACTGTACACTGTACACTGTACACTGCACACTGTACACTACACACTGCACACTGTACACTGTACGCTGTACACTGCACACTGTACACTGTACACTGTACACTGTACACTGTACACTGCACACTGTACACTGCACACTGCACACTGCACACTGTACACTGTATACTGTATACTGTACACTGTACACTGTACACTGTACACTGCACACTGTACACTGTATACTGCACACTGCACACTGCACACTACACACTACACACTACACACTGCACACTGTAAACTGTACACTGTACACTGTACACTGCACACTGTACACTGTACACTGTACACGGTACACTGTACACTGTACACTGCACACTGTACACTGTACACTGTACACTGTATACTGTATACTGTACACTGCACACTGCACACTGTACACTGTACACTGTACACTGTACACTGTACACTGTACACTGCACACTGTACACTGTACACTGTACACTGTACACTGTACACTGTACACTGTACACTGTACAATGTACACTGTACACTGTACACTGCACACTGCACACTGCACACTGTACACTGCACACTGTACACCACACTGTACACTGTACACTGTATACTGCACACTGCACACTACACACTACACACTGCACACTGTACACTGTACACTGTACACTGTACACTGTACACTGTACACTGTACACTGCACACTGTATACTGCACACTGTACACTACTGTACACTGTACACTGTACACTGTACACTGTACACTGCACACTGTACACTGCACACTGCACACTGTACACTGTACACTGTACACTGTATACTGTACACTGTATACTGTATACTGTACACTGTACACTGTACACTGCACACTGCACACTGCACACTGTACACTGTACACTGTACACTGTACACTGTACACTGCACACTGTATACTGTACACTGTACACTGTACACTGTATACTGTACACTGTACACTGTACACTGTACACTGTACACTGTACACTGTACACTGCACACTGCACACTGTACACTGTACACTGTACACTGCACACTGTACACTGTACACTGTACACTGTACACTGTATAATGTACACTGTACACTGTATACAGCACACTGTACACTGCACGGGCCGTCACACGTGTCGCCAATGAACCACAGAGGCTATGGACGCCAGGGTAGCTTCCAGTACACTCAACCTAGCTCACTCTTCTCTTGCTGTTCAACAATCACAACCGATGGATAAGCATAAGACATCCTTGCCCTCGTGTGAAATGCCAGCAATGTTTACAGATACTTGTTATAATTTAGTATTTACCCGTAAGTGACGTCGAAAACCAGCCGTTATATCATGACGCCCGGTTTTCTGCCAAAAGCCACGTCACTCTGTCTTAGACGTTTTGTCATTAACCTGTGGAGACCAGTGACTGAATGACCTTATACTCTGTACGCCACTGGTGCCTGTCCTGTTGGCGGTACTAAATGCAAAAAAAAATGTCCGGGGCGCCTTTGGTGCCCGTCAAAAACGGTACGGACATTCCGTACTGTCCGTATAGGTGGTACGGACATTCCGTACTGTCCGCATAGGTGGCCCCTGGCCGAATCAGACTGAATATTTACCGCAGGACATACCACTTACTCTCTCAGAGACTCTCCAGAGACTCTCTCTCCGTACATGTTTCAACTCGGCAACCGCAACGCATAGGTAATATCGCGCACATCGAAATAGGCACCGGCTTCAATGGTTTTCCAGCAAGGCGACACATGGCCATTGATTACCACCGGCGAAAAATAATTATATTTTCGACACCAGTTTGAAAGTTCCAATGACGAGGACTGTTGTCAATGGACAGTGTAATTACTACTTATCTGTAGTAATTACACTGTCTTATCTGTAGCTGCTCATACTACTTATTGAAACAATAAGTAGTATGAGCTGGCTTTCGACAAGAAAGTAAGTAATTCAGACGGAGCCGGAGTCCAACAAACGATCTAAAACGATCTCAGGTCATGTACAGTACATTTTTCAGTTCATTTTTCATTTTTATTCAGTGTTCATTCAGTGCTCATTTTTCAGTTCATTTTTACACGAATGTTAAATTTTCTTGGTGGCACACCTTTTCCCCGTTATTTCGACTACGCTGAGTCCAGTCCAATGGTATCAACAATTTTGACAGAAACAATTATTAGGGGTCGCGAAAAATCGCCGAAAATTACATGTTTTGCTATAAATGCCCTAAAATCTCCCATCTTGTCTCCGCGATTTTACGAAACGAAAAAAAAATTCCTTGTGGCATACTGTTTTCCTGTTATTTGAGTACTGGAGTACTGGCTTAATTCATGAAAGACGGCGATCTCGGTGACAGGAGAAGAAAGCCATGCTGGAGTGTATAGAACAGTGTGATATACTGCGATACAATGCGCAGCTTTCATTGAGATTCGCTGTTAAGCTGCCCGAAAAAAGCTTCAGGCAGTGAAGGATTTGGAAAATGAAGGTACATATATCACATACCTACATTTTCTAGGTATTTTACTGCCTAAAGCTCAGGGGAATGTAGTACTGCAGTACATAATGTAGAAAGCAAGTGTTATACGTATATTTTTACAGAAGTCCCTTTTTATCCTCCCCGTAACTGGTCCTCCGTCCTCTGTCCCGCCCAAGTCAACACGGGTCTGGTCGTCACTGGCCACAAGGCAAGTGGTGGACCTCGTGTCGCAACCCGGGAGTGGTAACGCCGTCATGGCTTGGGCCCTCCTCGCAGCTTCGCCCTGCGGGGATGTCCATTGTCCATTGTCCATTATCCAGCCCCCCCCCCCACCTTGGACGAGGAAGTGGGTCAAATCCGGGGAGAAATCTGTATTTTTGGGAATTTTGATGGTACTTTAAGCGATTTTTTCCAGCTCAGCCCCCTCAAACTTTTCTGGAGAAGCTACACCCCTGAGTATTCCATACACTACATATGAGGTGGACCATCACAAGCAGGTCCCAACGGTCAAGAAGTCAACCTTAATGCGGGCCTGTAAGCGTATGTGTGACGTGTGCATCACTTCAATTCGAAGTCATTTTGGGAGGAAACTTTTTATCAAGAGGCTATGTGTTGAACCATGCAATGCCACGACGACTGATGCTTTACTCACCAGTAAAACACCTTAATCGGCGGTAACCGAGCGGCGAGCGGTATCTGTTGCTTCCCTGGGACAAACTACATACAAATTAAGTTGTATTAAATTGTTCATGATCTCCATTCCCGAATCCGCCAAAAAGGAGTACGTCCTGAGCGATGCATGCTTCAGCGTATACAAAAACGAATGCTTAGATTAACCCGGCAGTCACTGGGGTATATTCTGTAACACGACTCACTGGGGGGGGGGGGGGGGGGTTAGCCCCCCTGGTATCTTCAGAACCAATGATCGCAGCGGGACGCGCAAGGCGGCATTCGAAAGCGCTCAATGAGAGAAGCCTAACGCAAACTTTAAAAAAATCAAATTAAGGTCACATGTCAGGTCACGGTCAAGTCAAACGTCAAAATCGAGGTATGAGTTTATGGACAATACTTGCCATCCATGGCCTTCGATTACGCCTATAATCACCCAAAGTGATGTCAAAGGTATGATACATATCCCACATGAGCTAAAGTGAGATTGTTGGAAAAGAGCAAGGTCAAGGTCAGGTCACAAAAGGTTACTACACACAAAATATCTACGAAAGTCATGCAGCACATGGTTTATGGATGCTTTTACGCGTATAATTCGATAGTAGAAGTCATTTTACCACCTGACTTCATTTACGTGAAGTTAGTGTCAAGTTCAGGTCAAGTTCAGGTCACTGAAGGTCAAAATTTGAAATTGATAAAATCGAAATAAAAAAGGCATGTTTATATATCAGATTTATCTAAAGAAAACAGTGCTGGCATTTATTTGTCTGTATCCGGTCAATAAAATCCAAAAAACGCAATTTCAAAATCTGACGTCATGATTTACCCATACTTTATGTCATGAAAGTAAAAAAAGATGATATAATTTTGAAATTTGGTATGGTAGTTGCCCATATGTTGTTATCTGATATATATTCCGGTTTTTTCAATATCATTGAAAAATTTGATTTTGTGAGCATTTTTTCCAAAAAAGTTTTTTTTGGGGGGGTCAAAACCCAAATTTTTCGAAATTTCGAGATAGCCGGTTTGTAGCCCTTGCAATGTTCTACCTTTTAGCGTTTTTCGATTGCATTTTGCTTCATATGCGGCATTTGTAGGGCCTGGCAAAATTTAGCCGATTTTGGTGTCAAAATCGTGTTTAGTGACGTCACTAAATTCACTATATCTCAAATATATTCTGACGAAATTTTTTCATTTTTTCTTATGTGTGAAAATGATGCCCGGATAGGTACTGAAAGTTTGGCGTCGATATCTGCATTAGTTATTGAGATATGCTTAATATTCCTAGGGGGGGGGGCTAAAAAAAGCCCCCCCCCCAGTGACTCGCGGGTTAATCATGCCATTTTTGATCAAAAATGATGTGCGTTCATGTCGACGTTTGCGTGTGTCACGCGCTGTGGTACCACGGCTATCAGAACGCAACATACCAATATCAAAATTGATTTGATTATCCTATCCAATGGTGAAAACCTGATCTCAATCGGAGCAGTGGTTGCAAAGTTATTAGCTTCCGAACAGCGTCTGTATGGCCGGGTCGGTTCGGGCCGGGTCAAATGTAAATTTGTCTAGTAAATTGACGAGAAACCTCACGGGTGCTTCGCGCCCGCTCGGTAATAAGTTACAATTTCCTTTGTCTTAATGCGACAAACTCTTTAGAAAGCCACTTGTGCCGGTAAGGGTTATGCGTCGTGCATAGTGATGGAGTCCCAAAGAACTAAACATACCTATACCAGTAAAACGCCTTTTTGGGCGATGACCGAGCGGGCGCGTACTGGTAAACCTAAAACAGGTTTGAAATATGAAACGGTACGGGAGCACACGTGGTAGTAACACATAGACCTTTAAGTCCGTTTAGTCCCCCATAAAAATTGCCAGGCCTCCATGCATGCCCAACATAAAAATAAAGTTTCATTAAATTGTACATGATCTCCTTTCTCGAATCCGCCAAAAGGAAGTAAGTCCTGAGCGCTGCATGCTTCAGCGTATACAAAAACGAATGCTTAGATAAATCAAGCAATTATCAACAATTATTTTTGTTCATTTCGACGTCTGCGGGTGCCACGCGCAGTGGTACCACCCCTATCAGAACGCACCATAACAAAATAAACATTGATTTGATGGTCCTATCCAATGGTGAAAACCCGATCTCAATCGGAGCAGTGGTTGCAAAGTTATTAGCTTCCGAAAAGCGTCTGTATGGCCGGGTCGGGCCGGGTCAAATGTAAATTTGTCTAGTTAGTAAGTTGACGAGAAACCTGACGGGCGCTTCGCGCCCGCTCGGTAACAAGAGAAAATAGCCATGCAACTGATTAAATACAAGAGAAATACATGAAGATTATGTTGTATCTGTTTAAATATATCTAATTTACATTTCCGGAAGAACCAAAACAGTGCAGGCATGTAATATCGCCGAGACAACATAAGTGATATTGGGATGGTTATAGAAAAGTGTCAAATATTTGGCGACTTTTCCACCCCTAAATATTTTTGTTATTACAAATGTATTGCTATATTTGGAATAAGCGCAATCCTATTAACTAGGAAGAAGTGTGCAATGTCGAAAATATTATATTCGTGCCGTGAAACCGCGGTTACGAAATGGGCGATTTTGGGGTATTTAAAAGCTGAAATGTTTAACGTTTTTTTGCGACCCCTAAATATCTTCCGATTAAAACAAAAATATTACTGGAATCACCATAGTCTAAATAACAGGAAAACAGTATGTCACAAGGCAAATGTTGAATTCGTTTCGTAAAATCGCAGACAAGATGGGCGATTTTAGGGCATTTATAGCAAAACATGGTATTTTCGGCGGCGAGGGGGAGGGGGAGGGGGGAAAAATTCCCAAAAGTCTCACAAAATTCTGAAAATTCATCGGATTTCGCTTGCTTAGGCATTGCTAGCTGATTTAAAGCAACTTTCCTTAGTAAAAGTTGCTTAGATTTTCTTCTGTATCAAGAAATGAGTCAATTTTGCGCCGATTTCAGGCGGTTTGGGGGGGGGCAATTGCCCATTTTGCCCAATCGTAGATCCGCCACTGCCAGACTACCCTCGTCGCGCCCGACGGCAAAATACGCCGCATTCCAAATAGCAGTAGGCATGGATGATCTTCGAATTCAGAGGTTTGGGGTGAAATCAAAGTTGAATATCTGATTCTGGACATTTTCATTTTTGTGATTCGATTTTCCCTATCTAGCAAAACGGCTGCACGGCAGCACGTCAAAGTTCAGTGCACTTTTCGGGCTTCATTTCGATGGAGATGGCATATGACCCGGATTGCTTCTTCGGGGTCTGTGGAGTCAGCCAGCTCGTGATGTGCATCCGGTCCAAACATAACATGATTTCTTCCTTGGCTCTGCGAAGGTCACTGACAACAAAACTAGTAGCCTAATGGTCATAGCCGTGGGCTCCAGGCGGTTCACGGTCAGTCAGAGGTTATTCAGACGTCAGACGACAGAACACTCGACACATGCATGACACACGGCAATCTACTAACACAGCTAGCATGACCAGCCTTGGAATTTGGGCCATTTTCTGGACTTTTGGGTCCAAAGAATTTTGCTCTTCATATTTGTTCAGGAAATTTTCTCTCTTTTCGCCTGATCTTACCGACATTGTAGTTAAAATATAATTAAATTTTCCTCACAAGGATTTAATATCCATTACAAATCAGGATTTTTTTAACTTTCAAAGTAAAATAATTAAAACAAAAATGAAAATCTTAACTTGCCTGACAATACAATTTTACTCTCCACCTATGGATTTTTATTCTCCGGAACCAGGTCATGAAACGAAAAATCCAACACTGAGCATGACAATCAAAATATTGCAAGTGTGGGCTCTTGGACAGTCATCGTAGCGACACCGTCGGTGCGCGTAAAGCCGCGCCACACGGTGACTTGGCATATATCAGTAGACGGGCGCTATTCTCGATATGCTCGAGACGGACCTGGCTCTGGAGCAACCGGTCTGTAGGCCTGTGGACTTCTGTGGGTTTAGTGAACACTCCCTGATGCCTGTTGTTTGTTTACAAACTTTACACAATGAGCAAAGACACCAAACAGGAGGCACATACTCAAATAGGTACATATATTTTACTATAGTTTAGTATGGTAGTATGCAAACCTGAAGGAACCTCCTAAAACCGGCTTAAAGGAGCAGCTTGAATGAGCATGAGCTCATCGGCACCGGCGACCGAGCGCTGTATCTGTGCCGGGCCTGGCACGTCTCTACAGTCCAGTGTTCTAAAATTGGGAAAATTACATGCAGATGGGCATGCATTTACCAAAATAGTTACCTCCCAAAATACCTCTTAATTTGAAATGTTCCCTCCCATTCGCCTCCCTTTTGTCATTCGATTCAGCGTTGTGCAGTATTTGGGTTTAATTATCTGCGTCACCTTTAGGTGATGTTATGACATTTTTTACCTTACGTTTGTTCAGATACCTCCATACCTGTGTTCGCCACTGGCCCACCAACCCCCAGCCCGACCCGGCCCAGGCCCATGAACCCCAAGCCCAGGCCCGGACCAGGCCCGGTCAAATTAATAATATTGAGGCCCAGGCCCGGTCCGGCCCGTTCAGATTAAGCATATAATTATTTTCACAAAATTTGCAATCATTATCCTAGCATATTTACTTGTATACTATAAATGTGAAACAATGAACCAACTATGCTAACCAAAAAATAAAAAAGCCACAGCCACAGCAACATATGTGTTGTCGTGTAAGTGAACTGCTGGTTAAAACATTTTTAAGCTGACCTGAGCTTGCGCGCATTACTTCAAAATTATCGGCCCAGGCCCGTCCAGAGCCCGGTGATTTGCTTAAAGTTGAGGCCCGGCCCATGGCCCAAGGGCCAGCCCGGCCCGTGGCGAACTCTGCTCCATACCTACCTACATTTCACGTCGAAACATAGTTGATCAATTGATAGCTTTGTTCACCTGCTGGCTGCTGGGGCCCCTTCTGAGCCACTGCACTGGTGAGGAGAGGAGGTAAGAAAGAGGTAACTATTAGCATGTTTCTGGCATGTTTTATATACTCATTCAATAGCGGTCAGATTTGCACAACAACGTGGCATAGTGTTGTATAGTCTGTTGAGAAGCTTTGGTATCATTTTTGATGAAAAATATCCATTCCTGTATTTTAGGTGATTTTGTTTTCTTGCATAATGTCAATAAGTCCATTTTGACCTGCTTCGTGCACCGTGATACTTATCATGCTGTTATACATTTTGCAGACAGTAAATCATATATTTGAAGACTGTAATGGCTTGAAAAACTATTTTTCAATAATTTAGCTGCCGCAAGGATGCAGCTAACCTGGCGCTGACGCTGTTGATACAAAATAAGCTCCGGCGTCTTTGAGGCAACTTACATGTTTGCAGAAAGTTGTTTGGCGTGGGCATGTTGATGTAGCCTGTAGGAGTGGCGGCAGGTAAAGTATACCCTCGTATTTATATACTGCCCTTATCTTATTTTTCTTCCCATAATTCAATAAGTTGAGAGAAGCGGGGTACCTCTCAGCTTTGGCATACCACTCCAGACCAAACATTGCAGCAATGCATGGGGTAATAATGTTGGAATGCCTCTCCAAAGTGATTGCTAGGCACTTATATTGTCATAAATCTACCAATTAATTAAATTCCACATGTTAATATGTATGGGTAAATAAGGGTATTTGTAAATCATGCTTATAGGGTAAAAACCTAATCTTCAGACAAATCCTAACCTCAGACTTTTCGTGCTATTAGACTAGAGTGCAGACAGACTAGCATACAGATGCACGGTGTTTTATTGAGTCTGTATTGCTTACATTCTGATAGCATGACAAGTCTGAGGTTAGGATATGTCCGGGGTTACACCAGTTGACGGTATTGTCTCAATTATGTTTTTTTCCCCCTAATTATTTACTTGATGGGCACAACCACATACTAGAGCACAACCCGCCACTTAACCAATAATGAGTTGAATTATATCAATTCAGTGAAATAATAGTTTTACATTTGCATATTTTTTTTCTCGCATGATAGGTTAGGAGTTGAACTATATTTGTTCATGGATATTGAGGAATTCACTAGTCTTTCTCAGATCACCTCATAACACATTACTGAACTTTGTGCGCTTGGTATGTATAAATATGGGTGTGCTTCTGCATCCTACTTTTGTAAATGCAATGCTGCCTGAAATGTGTTTAACAACTGTAAGTAAACTTTTTACTATATAAACTTATGTCATTTTCCTTACAATCTTGAGTTGAACTGTGAGCTGGATCACTATTGACTATGCTTGCTAAATTGTGTTGATCTGGGTTATATTATGAAATTTGTTTCAAAATGAAAAATGTCAATAGGAAACTAGTTTGTATGTGGTTATGCTAACATTTAAAAATATTGAATTATATCAACTTATGTCATATTCCTTACAATCTTGATGAGGAGTTTCACTCTCCGGAGCATCACTTATTTTTGTAGCTACTGGTATGTGAGTAAAATTCAGACATATTTTGCCTTTTTATTTGTGTTACCTCTTCACATGTTTTTTTTTTCCGGCAGTTTTGTTACCTCTCTGCACGTATTTAAAAAGCAATTTCAGAACTCCGCCTGCACCGGCACCGGCGACCGAGCGCTGTATCTCCTATCGGAGATAACGCGTCGTGATTTGTTCAGCATGTCGCACAAACAAGACACCTCGCAGCATTGCCCGAATTCAGCTCGAAAGCAGCTGGTAAGCCCGCCTCACCTATGCCATGCCATGCCACTTCATGCCATTCTCGCACACTTCATGCCACTGCCACATGCCACTTCAACAACACTCGGTTTAAAGCAGCGTAATAGTGACATAAAAAAGCAGTTGCATGACATACTCTACCAAACGTGATGCTCATTCTGGGCAGTTGTTTGACGATCGTCATGCCTACAGTGAGTACAGACCGACTGTAAAGTCAGTCCCAGTCCAGCCCCGGCGGCGCCTGCCGCGCTCCCACACGTCTGATGAGTCAGCCAGCTGCTCGGGGCGGGCGGGGGGAGGGCTTCCCGGACAAAAGTTCGTAAACATCATAAGGTTCGTAACGCAAAAAGTTCGTGAGCAAAGGTTCGTATGCAAAGGTTCGTATCGGATAAGGTTCGTGTGGGATAAAGTTCGTATGGGATAAAGTTCGTATGGGATAAAGTTCGTATGGGATAAAGTTCGTATCGGATAAAGTTCGTATTAAAAAGTTCGTAACTGATAAAGTTCGTACGGAAAAGGTTCGTATGCTGAAGTTCGCAATGGAAAAAGTTCGTAATGGAAAAATTCCGTAAGCAAAGGTTCGTATGTCCGACCCCCCCCCCCCGCAACGACTTTTCGCGCTGACGACCCGCTCCACCCCCCCCCCCCCCCCCGTCAACAATTTTTCGCTGATGAAGCGGAGCGAAATTTTAATTTCGTGAACTGTGATGTATACATGTTGTGACTTGTGAGTGTTGTGACTTGTGATGTATACATAAATACAAAATAAATAAATAAGACTCGTCAAATGGGTTCCAGGGGCCCGTGATGTACCATAAATATATCAGTAATTAAAGGGAATTCATCTTTAACATGGGGTTTTGAACTGAGATAGCATATTTGTAGAGCAGATCGAAAAACGGGTTGTGGTGGAAGAATCACCTCGCTACGCTAAGTAATTTCGACACAGGACTAGTGGTCCCCTTTTAGAAGAAGTTTCGGGCGCCCGAAATTTGTTTCGGGTCCTCACAACAGTTGTTTATGTTACGAGCAGCCTGCGTATATATGCCTAAAGTCCGTCGTTATTGTGTGCAATAGTTTCCATATCCAAGCTACCATATGCATGACGTCATAATTGTCATGAAATTTGTTATGGCCATGAAGGAGAAAAAAAACATGCCGATTTTTTTATGGATATCCATCTATCGGCCAAACAAATGCCATATTCGTTTTTCCAGCTCGAAAATACCCCGTGTAGCCAAATTGAAGACAACTTTCAAGGTGACCTATTCCCTTTAATATCCCCAGTCAGCCGGTCCGGGGTCCGGATATCCGCCAGTTGCGACAGGCATCCTGTCAGCACTGCTTGCACAACGGTGGTCCGACAGGCAATGACAGGCCGCAGCGTCCGGCCGGACATCCGCCGCGCAGACGGCGGCGGCCGGTCTGCCGACCCCGACAACACAGACTCCCGCGGACGGTCCACCGCTGACGCCACAGACGACACGGGGAGACTGCAGCGGCGGCCGATCCGCCGACCCAGACAACACAGACTCCCGCGGAGGGTCCACCACTGACGCCACAGACAGACACGGGGAGGCACAGACAGACACGGGGAGACACAGACAGACACATACAGACACAGACAGACACGGGGAGACTGCAGCGGCGGCCGATAATTATTATGTCGGCTTTCATATACACCTTTAAATATTGTTTTACGCTTCATAAAAATAAGTAAATACTTAAAAATGCACACGCACACACGCCCGTACATTGCCAGCGAACCAATATGGCGAACCCGTTGAAATGTAAACAAACGATTCTCCCCCGCCTTCACGTCATCACAACCTGACCAATCACCGTCGAGCTTGCTCAAGACTGATTGGTCATTACTAGCTGATAGCCAAATATAGCTTATGAGCAGATCCGATAAACACGGCCAAGATGCTGGAAGCTGCTCGCGGTTGTCACACTTTTTACCGATGTTGAAGGAGCGGAGTACACCCCCCTGGGCACACCCCCTTTAAGTGTGCCTACTGTTTTGGAATATCAACAAAAAAAACATACGGTAAGTAGCTATTGGTAAGTAGCGATTGTTGGATACGATCAAATTCACATCTGGAGCCCCTTTGTTGAATTTTCACTTACATTTATTTTCATTTTCACTTATCTTATTTATTTATTTTGATATTTTTTGTTTCGATATCAATAAAACGATCGCCACTATAGTGAAGGTAATCAGAAGCAAGAAATGTTATGTAAAACGGCGCACCCCAAACAATCGATACGAACAATGTTAAATAACCGTCGAAAAGCAAAATGGTCGTCGAGGTTCTGTTCGGCTGCTGCTATCAGCGCTCACGAGCTGTTTTGTCGAAATGCTATTGGCCGTCGCTAACGATATGCTAGCAAATTCGTATCGATATTCCGATATTATCAATGCTTGTAGTAGGTAGTCGTAAGCCTCTGGGGTCTACCCGATAATTTGTTGCTACCAGCCAGTTCCTGGGGTCCTTGGAATATCTTAGCAGCTAGTGTGAATCTGGAGAAACGAAAGGCATGGTTCGATTCAGAAATTATGTTCTATAAACCAGTGTTAAAACCCCCAAATAAGCGATATCAGTAGACACACGCCCTTCAAATAGAGATTGTACATATTTTACCCTTCATTGTCGATGGAGCTGGTATTAAAGGGAAATAATGACCTTTTGATTTTGTTAGCAACCATTTGTTTTGGCTACCGTTATGGTATTCAAATGGTGTGATCTAAATTTAAGAATTCAATAAAATTATTCCCTGATTCAATGTTGGAAGTTTGGGCAAATCAATGATCGGTATTTTCCCTCCACTATTGGAAAGCGACACATTGATCTGGCGCTTTTGTATCAATCTGTTCAACGTTGTTGAATGGGCACTTCTAAACAAATCGCCGACCTAAATAGGTCGCCGTCGACGTGCATCGATGAGCTTCCGATTCAATTGCCTTTTACAATGGTTGTAAATTGTAAAGGATGGGCGGGTATATAATCACAGCAAGCAGAACGCAAAAAAAAAAATCCACACCATTGCGTAAAAAAGCAATACGGGAAAAGAGTTTAATGGAAACCGAAAAGTACTTGGCAAGAACCGGTCGTTAAAAGTGTAGAACGCTTATCAAGATTAACTTGAAATATCTCTCGGAAGGAATTTTTAGATGCAAAATGCGATGAATTTACATCATATTTTGGCCTCGTCTGTCGATTTCAAGTGCTAACTCCATTTTTGTGGGAAAAGGTCATTATTTCCCTTTAAGCCAGCAAGTAACTTGTGACATCATAGAGCCACTTTGAAACAGTATCGCTGAAACCTGGTCAGCAGTGGCCCTGACTGTCTGGGCAGCGGGACTGCAGTGGCCCTGACTGTATGTCTGGACAGCTGGCCTGCAGTGGCCCTGACTGTGTGTCTGGACAGCTGGGCTGCAGTGGCCCTGACTGTATGTCTCGACAGCTGTACTGCAGTGGCTCTGACTGTATGTCTGGACAGCTGGACTGCAGTGGCCCTGACTGGACAGCGGGACTGCAGTGGCCCTGACCGTATGACTGGACAGCGGGACTGCAGTGGCCCTGACTGTATGTCTGGACAGCTGGACTGCAGTGACCCTGACTGTATGTCTGGACAGCTGGACTGCAGTGGCCCTGACTGTATGTCTGGACAGCTGGGCTGCAGTGGCCCTGACTGTGTGTCTGGACAGCTGGGCTGCAGTTGCCCTGACTGTATGGACAGCTGGGCTGCAGTGGCCCTGACTGTATGTCTGGACAGCTGGGCTGCAGTGGCCCTGACTGTATGTCTCGGCAGTTGGACTGCAGTGGCCCTGACTGTATGTCTGGACAGCTGGGCTGCAGTGGCCCTGACTGTGTGTCTAGACAGCTGGGCTGCAGTGGACCTGACTGTATGTCTGGACAGCTGGACTGCAGTGGCCCTGACTGTCTGGGCAGCTGGACTGCAGTGGCCCTGACTGTGTGTCTGGACAGCTGGGCTGCAGTGGCCCTGACTGTATGTCTGGACAGCTGGACTGCAGTGGCCCTGACTGTATGTCTCGGCAGCAGGACTGCAGTGGCCCTGTCTGGACAGCTGGACTGCAGTGGCCCTGACTGTATGTCTGGACAGCTGGACTGCAGTGGCCCTGACTGTATGTCTGGACAGCTGGACTGCAGTGGCCCTGACTGACTGTCTGGACAGCTGGACTGCAGTGGCCCTGACTGTATGTCTGGACAGCGGGACTGCAGTGGCCCTGACTGTATGTCTGGACAGCTGGGCTGCAGTGGCCCTGACTGTATGGACAGCTGGGCTGCAGTGGCCCTGACTGTATGGACAGCTGGAATGCAGTGGCCCTGACTGTATGGACAGCTGGGCTGCAGTGGCCCGACTGGCAGTGGCCCTGACTGTGTGTCTGGACAGCTGGACTGCAGTGGCCCTGACTGTATGTCTGGACAGCGGGACTGCAGTGGCCCTGACTGTATGGACAGCTGGGCTGCAGTGGCCCGACTGTCAGTGGCCCTGGCTGTGTGTCTGGACAGCTGGACTGCAGTGGCCCTGACTGTATGTCTGGACAGCGGGACTGCAGTGGCCCTGACTGTATGTCTGGACAGCTGGACTGCAGTGGCCCTGACTGTATGTCTGGACAGCTGGACCGCAGTGGACCTGACTGTATGTCTGGACAGCTGGACTGCAGTGGCCCTGACTGTGTGTCTCGGCAGCTGGACTGCAGTGGCCCTGACTGTATGTCTGGACAGCTGGACTGCAGTGGCCCTGACTGTATGTCTGGACAGCTGGACTGCAGTGGCCCTGACTGTATGTCTCGACAGCTGGACTGCAGTGGCCCTGACTGTATGTCTGGACAGCTGGACTGCAGTGGCCCTGACTGTATGTCTGGACAGCTGGACTTCAGTGGCCCTGGCTGTATGTATGGACAGCTGGACTGCAGTGGCCCTGACTGTCTGGACAGCTGGACTGCAGTGGCCCTGACTGTGTGTCTGGACAGCTGGACTGCAGTGGCCCTGACTGTATGTCTGGACAGCTGGACTGCAGTGGCCCTGACTGTATGTATGGACAGCTGGACTGCAGTGGCCCTGACTGTATGTCTGGACAGCTGGACTGCAGTGGCCCTGACTGTCTGGGCAGCTGGACTGCAGTGGCCCTGACTGTGTGTCTGGACAGCTGGACTGCAGTGGCCCTGACTGTATGTCTGGACAGCTGGACTGCAGTGGCCCTGACTGTCTGGACAGCTGGACTGCAGTGGCCCTGACTGTGTGTCTGGACAGCTGGACTGCAGTGGCCCTGACTGTATGTCTGGACAGCTGGACTGCAGTGGCCCTGACTGTATGGACAGCTGGACTGCAGTGGCCCTGACTGTATGCATGGACAGCTGGACTGCAGTGGCCCTGACTGTCTGGACAGCTGGGCTGCAGTGGCCCTGACTGTGTCTGGACAGCTGGACTGCAGTGGCCCTGACTGTATGTCTGGACAGCTGGACTGCAGTGGCCCTGACTGTCTGGGCAGCTGGACTGCAGTGGCCCTGACTGTATGGACAGCTGGATTGCAGTGACCCTGACTGTATGTATGGACAGCTGGACTGCAGTGGCCCTGACTGTGTGTCTGGACAGCTGGACTGCAGTGGCCCTGACTGTATGTCTGGGCAGCTGGACTGCAGTGGCCCTGACTGTATGTCTGGACAGCTGGGCTGCAGTGGCCCTGACTGTATGGACAGCTGGACTGCAGTGGCCCTGACTGTATGTCTGGGCAGCTGGACTGCAGTGGCCCTGACTGTATGTCTGGACAGGTGGGCTGCAGTGGCCCTGACTGTGTGTCTCGGCAGCTGGACTGCAGTGGCCCTGACTGTATGTCTGGACAGCTGGACTGCAGTGGCCCTGACTGTATGTCTGGACAGCTGGACTGCAGTGGCCCTGACTGTATGTCTGGACAGCTGGGCTGCAGTGGCCCTGACTTTCTGGGCAGCTGGACTGCAGTGGCCCTGACTGTGTGTCTGGACAGCTGGGCTGCAGTGGCCCTGACTGTATGGACAGCTGGACTGCAGTGGCCCTGACTGTATGTCTGGACAGGTGGGCTGCAGTGGCCCTGACTGTATGTCTGGACAGCTGGACTGCAGTGGCCCTGACTGTATGTCTCGGCAGCGGGACTGCAGTGGCCCTGACTGGACAGCGGGACTGCAGTGGCCCTGACTGTATGGCTGGACAGCGGGACTGCAGTGGCCCTGACTGTATGTCTCGGCAGCGGGACTGCAGTGGCCCTGACTGTATGTCTCGGCAGCGGGACTGCAGTGGCCCTGACTGGGCAGCTGGGCTGCAGTGGTCGCGCCCCCGGCGCGCGGCATGCCGGCACGTCATTTACCGGGCCGCTCAGTAATCAGGCCGGCTCAATGGGACCAGTGCCGGAGTCCGGAGCAGCGGACCGGACGGCACGACTGCCGGGGCCCGCAGCGGACCGGACGGCACGACTGCCGGGGCCCGCAGCGGACCGGACGGCACGACTGCCGGGGCCCGCAGCAGACCGGACGGCACGACTGCCGGGGCCCGCAGCGGACCGGACGGCACGACTGCCGGGGCCCGCAGCGGACCGGACGGCACGACTGCCGGGGCCCGCAGCGGACCGGACGGCACGACTGCCGGGGCCCGCAGCAGACCGGACGGCACGACTGCCGGGGCCCGCAGCGGACCGGACGGCACGACTGCCGGGGCCCGCAGCAGACCGGACAGCACGACTGCCGGGGCCCGCAGCAGACCGGACGGCACGACTGCCGGGGCCCGCAGCGGACCGGACGGCACGACTGCAGAGGCGCGGCCTCCAGTCTACAGTCACCACTGGCCACTGGCCAGCCGGACGGCGGGATACGGTCGGCGTCAGTGGAGCACCAACAGCAGCAGAACACCTGTCTGTGTATGTCGCTAAAGAGTTCCCGACGAGACGCGGCCATTGCTCTACCACAGCTGTCGCGTTCATTCGTGACGGCGGTAGTAGACGCAGCGGCGGAGGAAATGATGCTAAGAAAATAGCACATATGAAATATAGATTGGATGCAAAACTCTGGAAGACCGCCAATGCGATACCTTCCCCAAAAATGAAGAACATCTTACAAGTGCCGATTTATAGCACGGATTCAGACCAGCGAACGCCCGTGTCTATATTTATGCATTTATGTATATTTATATTTGCCACGATCGCCGACGGGACAAGCCATTTATAAAGGAAGTCACCCCCTCATAAATATAGATAAAACCATGTATGTGATGATATGACATGATGATATTGCCTGTCGGCGCGTTTCCTGGTTTCGCCTCGGTTCAGCGTGCCGGGCGCCGGGCCGTCCCGGGCAGAGCGGCGATCTGGGTCGAATTCGGCGGCCCACGTGGTGGCCGGCCGCGGTCACCACGCCCGTCGGCAGTCGGACCAGCACGGAGGGCGAACGGACCGCGACTGGATGTTGACGGTACTGTCAACGGCATATTGCGATCCGGTTCGGCCGGGTCACAAGTGGGGTCACGCCGGTCGGCCACACACGGGGGCAGCGGTATCCCTCTGCCGCGGGTCGAGGGCCGGGTCACAAGTGGGGTCACGCAGGTCGGCCACACACGGGGGCAGCGGTGTCCCTCTGCCGCGGGTCGAGGGCCGGGTCACAAGTGGGGTCACGCAGGTCGGCCACACACGGGGGCAGCGGTATCCCTCCGCCGCGGGTCGAGGGCCGGGTCACGAGTGGGGTCACGCAGGTCGGCCACACACGGGGGCAGCGGTGTCCCTCTGCCGCGGGTCGAGGGCTGTGGGACAGCTCCGTCGCCGGTCAGCTACATGAAGAGCGCTGTGGCACGGCTCTGTTCTGAACCGCAGCCAGACAATCACAAGTGCTCGCACAGCCCCTGTAGTCTGTACTGGTTATTGATTATTGACACGCTGCCGCCGCCGCACCCCATCACACCGGCTAAATAGTACTGCAGGATAGGAACACCCAACTCAGAGGCCCCCGCCCAGCATCGCCTCCATTGAGGGCTTATACAGCCGACCGTTTACATCGATCGCGCCGTGGCCCGTGCCGGTCACCTGGCGCTAATGGCCCGCGTCACGCTGTTCTGACTGTCCGCCGCTCCACTGGACGGTTACACCGGGTTATACCGGGTTATACCGGGTATACCGGGTCATACCGGGTTGCAGCAAACTGCTCACTGCCCCGGTGAGTCATCCTCAACTAATCCTCCGCCCACGGACAAATACAAAGTGACCACAGAACCTGTTTTGGATGGAGGCTTCGGGCTATACTTAAACTAGTGGCCGGCAATGCGATCGTGGCATTGCCTTGGGGTCTAAATCGTAATTTGGTTTTACCCCCTGGTGGGTTTATTTTGCCCCCCTCGGGGTCGGCGACCCCACTGGAATTTCTTCCGCTGTACCGCGCACGTGACCTGCGAGTATCAAGTCTGCGTCACCAACCGTCTGACCTGTAGAGGTGGCTAAAGTTGTTTTTGCAGAGGCCTACGTGGCGGCACGTAGCACGTGCCACGTGGCACCAATCGACTCGCGACCGGTACCAGAATCTGTCCGCCGTTTTGCCGCATTGAACGGTGTCACCCGCGTCGAAATCGGCCCGGCCGTTTGGGCTCCACGTGCTAATATGCTCCGTCGGACACACGGACACACAAACAAGCTCCTCCCACTTTCCGAGCGACGGCTCAGTGGAAATCTTCAAACTCTGAAAAGGCTCAGTGGAAATCTTCAAACTCTGAAAAACATGTACACATGTTTCTCATTTTTTTACGATTTTGAACAAGTTCTGAATTAAACAAGTTATATCGTATTTCATCTGTATTTCGCACAGGCAGACTCGTCTGAAATGTGATTGCAGTTTTTAACGCATTTGTCTCAAAGAAATGTATTTAGTTTGTATAATAAATTAAGAAATGTGCCACACTCGTGACAATTAAAGTCGTGTTGCGAGAGGCCATAGCGTGCTTGTCCCTGCCCTGGATCCGTTATTGCCGCCGTCGCATAACAGCTGAGAGGCCATAGCGTGCTTGTCCCTGCCCTGGATCCGTTATTGCCGCCGTCGCATAACAGCTGAGAGGCCATAGCGTGCTTGGCCTGCCCTGGATCCGTTATTGCCGCCGTCGCATAACAGCTGAGAGGCCATAGCGTGCTTGTCCCTGCCCTGGATCCGTTATTGCCGCCGTCGCATAACAGCTGAGAGGCCATAGCGTGCTTGTCCCTGCCCTGGATCCGTTATTGCCGCCGTCGCATAACAGCTGCGAGGCCATAGCGTGCTTGTCCCTGCCCTGGATCCGTTATTGCCGCCGTCGCAAACAGCTGAGAGGCCATAGCGTGCTTGGCCTGCCCTGGATCCGTTATTGCTGCCGTCGCATAACAGCTGAGAGGCCATAGCGTGCTTGTCCCTGCCCTGGATCCGTTATTGCCGCCGTCGCATAACAGCTGAGAGGCCATAGCGTGCTTGTCCCTGCCCTGGATCCGTTATTGCCGCCGTCGCATAACAGCTGAGAGGCCATAGCGTGCTTGGCCTGCCCTGGATCCGTTATTGCCGCCGTCGCATAACAGCTGAGAGGCCATAGCGTGCTTGGCCTGCCCTGGATCCGTTATTGCCGCCGTCGCATAACAGCTGAGAGGCCATAGCGTGCTTGTCCCTGCCCTGGATCCGTTATTGCCGCCGTCGCATAACAGCTGAGAGGCCATAGCGTGCTTGTCCCTGCCCTGGATCCGTTATTGCCGCCGTCGCACAACAGCTGGGAGGCCATAGCGTGCTTGGCCTGCCCTGGATCCGTTATTGCCGCCGTCGCATAACAGCTGAGAGGCCATAGCGTGCTTGGCCTGCCCTGGATCCGTTATTGCCGCCGTCGCATAACAGCTGAGAGGCCAAAGCGTGCTTGGCCTGCCCTGGATCCGTTATTGCCGCCGTCGCATAACAGCTGAGAGGCCATAGCGTGCTTGTCCCTGCCCTGGATCCGTTATTGCCGCCGTCGCATAACAGCTAAGAGGCCATAGCGTGCTTGGCCTGCCCTGGATCCGTTATTGCCGCCGTCGCATAACAGCTGAGAGGCCATAGCGTGCTTGTCCCTGCCCTGGATCCGTTATTGCCGCCGTCGCATAACAGCTGAGAGGCCATAGCGTGCTTGGCCTGCCCTGGATCCGTTATTGCCGCCGTCGCATAACAGCTGAGAGGCCATAGCGTGCTTGGCCTGCCCTGGATCCGTTATTGCCGCCGTCGCATAACAGCTGAGAGTTAATAGCGTGCTTGTCCCTGCCCTGGATCCGTTATTGCCGCCGTCGCATAACAGCTGAGAGGTCATAGCGTGCTTGTCCCTGCCCTGGATCCGTTATTGCCGCCGTCGCATAACAGCTGATAGGTCATAGCGTGCTTGGCCCTGCCCTGGATCCGTTATTGCCGCCGTCGCATAACAGCTGAGAGGCCATAACGTGCTTGGCCCTGCACTGGATCCGTTATTGCCGCCGTCGCATAACAGCTCTGACAGCAGCAGTGTCGATTTTTTAAAACGATTGGGAGGGCCGAACAGGGACGGATCCAAGGGGAGTCTATCAGCGTCATGGCTTTACACATTTTAAAGAAATTATAGGCAACTTGGACAAAGGAAGAGTATTATTTATCAATTCATAATGCAAAAACAGACGAAATCTCATGAGTTTTGGACTTGTGTCAGACGGCCCCTCAAACCAACGTTTTTGACCGGTCTGCATCCTCCAGAAGGCCCGAGTCCTTACTTGGAACACCTACTTAGTAAAACGGCAATGTTAACCTGACATTGACGGGGGGGGGGGGGGGGCAAATATCTCCCCTGACGTATTCTCGCAATAGCTCAAAAACCAATAGCAACATCAACGTGAAACTTTGGGTACCTTCTCCTACACCGACTAAGTGTCTTATGTGCATAAATGAAGCAATTTTGTCGAAGAAAATCGAGATATAGCGAATTTAGTGACGTTACTACACACGAGTTTTAACTTCACTGAAATGAGGTCAGGTGGTAAAATGACTATCACGTTCGTATATTTTTTTGCGCATAGTCACCTTTTGTGACCTGACCTTGACCGTGATCTTTGCAAAATTCTCACTTTTGCTCATGCGGGATGTGCATTTTACCTTTAAGAGCACTTCGGGTGATAATGGTCGCAATAGAAGACGTTGGATGGAAAGTATGGCCCATACTCAAATACCTCGATTTTGACCTTTGACCTTACCGTGACCTGGTATTCGACCTCTATACAAAATAGCATGATTTAAATGCGTCTTATTGAGAGCATTCAAATGCTTTCTTGCACGTCTCGCTGCGCTCATTGGTTCGAAAGATAACCAAGGGCCGACATCCCCTCCCCTCAGTCAATGGCGTTCGAAATTTACGCCACTGACAGTTACGGTATTGCCAGCATTTCATGCGGGGACACACTTTATCCTCCATATTGCTAGGGTTGTTTGAACACGCTCAAAGATTCTTTGGAAATATAAAAAACGGCCTCGCGGAGCGCCGTCATTTTCATGTCTACCGGGCATCGTATTATTTATTCTTTGCGCACCTTTTATGATTGTGTTTTACTCGGGAGCATTCTAAGTCACGGTTCCATACATACAGCCGTTACCTGAGGTAGAACTGACATATAAGTCAGGTCAAACGGACCCATTCCCAATAAAGTTCAAGCTAGACGGCAATGGGAGGTAAGACGGTTACCCCTCTATACACAAAAAAAATATATTATAGCTACGACACGCAAAACGGTGTCCTACGATTCTATTTCCATCCGGACTTGTAACGCCCGTTTCTAACACCGTCACTCTTCTGTCTAACTGTAAAGGAGCATACTGTCTAACTGTCGTCACTCTACTGTCGAGAAACTCCGGTGACCAGTCATGACTCATGTGCATTAACACCGTCACTCTACTGTCGAGAAACTCCAGTGACCAGTCATGACTCATGTTCATGGGTACGAGGGGAAATTCCACGCGCATCACGCAGCACTGAGACTATTTAAATGCCCAAACTAAAATCGGCGCTAAAATCCGTCTTCCAAATCAATGCCTCCAGATCGCAAGAGAAGGAAGCAACTAAAAACTTCACATAGGAGAGAAGCATTGCTTCGCCGATATTCCCCCGGTTTCGTCGTGCGACGTGACGAAGGTAGTATTAGGTAGTCTAGGGTTCGTAGAACTAAACAAATTATAAGCAGCTTGATTTTCCATGAATCACTGCGAATGAAACCTATATGTTTCAGGTACCTAATATGAGGCCAGAGACAAGGGCGGATCCAGAAAGGGGAAAAAGTTGGTTTGGGAGCAAATCCCAAAAAGTATCACACATGTATATTAAATTCACCGGATTTCGCCTCTTTATACATGAAAAGGTGATTTAAAACAAACGTTTCTTAGTAAAAGCTGCTTATAATTTATTTTGACAGGGAACGTGCCAATTTGTTTACCGATTTCAGGCGGTGTGGGAGGCTTGGCCGCTTTGCCCCCTCTTGGATCCGCCAGCGGGCAAAAAACATTTGGGGCCCGAGGGCACCATTGGAGGGGGGCGAACTCAACATTAGGGGGGCGAGGGCCACCCCTAAGGTATATACATCGACACCTATGGCTGACAGAAACCTTTCTGACAAGTATAATGCCACGCCCCATCAAATTCAAACGCCCTACAACGATGAATGCGCTGATGCGAGGGGGCACTGGCAGGACCCCCCCCCCCCCTCCCTCCCACGCTCGACGGGGGCGGCAATATAAATTCCCCCCCAAATCCGCTGAAACTGGTGATGAAAAATGGGTACCGACTGCGAAAAATAACTTCTAGCGAACAAAAAAAAAAGTCATTTTTTTGCCTCGTTCGTGTTTCCTCTATTTTGTAGCATTTTGGTAGCAGGACAAGTGGCGCGTGCATATTTGGAAATGTCGAATACAAAATCCAGACCCATCATACTTAGGTAGCCATAAGTCAGCCAAAACTAAAGATATTGCTTTGAAATTCGGTTTGGGTATTGTCTATACTTCGTTCTCCAATATATATTCCGTTTTTTCATGTTTGGAAATTTTGATTTTGTAGATTTTGTATCCATATTTTGTTTTCATGAAATCATATCAAATATCAAATCATATTACAAAGCCGGAATACATATTGGAGAACCAAGTATGGACGATGCCCAAACCGATTTTCAAAGCAATATCTTGAATGTTGACTGACTTATGGCTCTGCAAGTATGATGGGTCTGGACTTTGTATTCGACATTTCCAAATATGCGTGGCGCGTCTGGCGCTATTTTCGATCTGGAGCGATTCCTACAACCAACGTAAGTTCAGAAACGTCGCGTTTTGGCGCCAAAGTTTATGGCGCTGAATAGCGTGCGGGGAACGCATTTCGACAGTATTTGAGGAATTGTGACTGGGACTTCGGTATCGTTGTTTTCCTTTTCCCTGTAAACATTTAGCCAAATAAAATGCACACTTTGTGAATGTGTAGGTATAGTTAATATTTTTCATTGTCATGGTTATTTTAAATTACTATAGCTTGGGATGGCTACTTTGGCCTCAGGTCATATCCAGACTCAAGTAATTCCAGGTACCAATTTTAAATATAACACCCATTTTGCACCATGCTTAGGTACCTACCCCGGACCCCGGTGCATTTTATGGATGCTAACTGCTATGAGTACAGGTTTCAAAATGTGTAGCCTTTCCAACTAGTCAAGATCAGACTCAGCATGAACTCAGCTAAACAAATGTTTGAAAGCGAACAGAAGAGGTAAAATTGGGGTTGTCTGTTTTTTTTTGTCCACTGGCGGATCCAGGGGGGGGGGCATTAGGGGTGAATGCCTCCCACAGGAACATGGCGGGCATTCCATACAAGGATGTCTCCCGCCCCGCGTGTTCCTGCATTGGCTGTAAGAAGTGATAATTAGGAGATAAAAATATCCCCCCCGGTCAATGACTTTCGCGTTAAGGACCCCCCCCCCCTCAACGAATGTTCGCGCTGACAACCCGACTCCACCCCGCCCCCCCCCCCCCCCCCCGGCAACAACTTTTCGCTGATGAAGCGAAGCGAGATTTTAGCCCCCCCCCCCCCCCCAACTTGAGCCCTAGATCCGCCAGTGGGGGGGGGGGGCATGCATGTTGTGTATGCACGCTGCACGTTCATAAACGCATCACGTGACGCGTTGCTGGCTGACACACACGTGCGGACGAAAGCCAGGTGCCTCTGGATACATACTGCTGCTATCGGCAGGTGGCCAGGAGCAGACACGATGGCACACGTCGCCTCCTATCGCAGCCCGCTCCAGCCAGTCCCCCCGCGGCACACACAGCACCGTGCTGCCATCGCAGCCCCCTGTCAGCCAGTCCCCCGCGGTACAGACACGGCGCGCCGCACGGTGCTGCCATCGCAGCCCCCTGTCAGCCAGTCCCCCGCGGTACAGACACGGCGCGCCGCACGGTGCTGCCATCGCAGCCCCCTGTCAGCCAGTCCCCCGCGGTACAGACACGGCGCGCCGCACGGTGCTGCCATCGCAGCCCCCTGTCAGCCAGTCCCCCGCGGTACAGACACAGCGCGCCGCACGGTGCTGCCATCGCAGCCCCCTGTCAGCCAGTCCCCCGCGGTACAGACAGCACGGCGCTGCCATCGCAGCCCCCTGCCAGCCAGTCCCCGCGGTACAGACACGGCGCGCCGCACGGCGCTGCCATCGCAGCCCCCTGTCAGCCAGTCCCCCGCGGTACAGACAGCACGGCGCTGCCATCGCAGCCCCCTGCCAGCCAGTCCCCGCGGTACAGACAGCACCGCGCTGCCATCGCAGCCCCCTGTCAGTCAGTCCCCTGCGGTACAGACAGCACGGCGCTGCCATCGCATTCACCTGCCAGCCAGTCCCCCGCGGTACAGACACGGTCCGCCGCACCGCGCTGCCATCGCAGCCCCCTGTCAGTCAGTCCCCCGCGGTACAGACAGCACGGCGCTGCCATCGCAGCCCCCTGCCAGCCAGTCCCCGCGGTACAGACAGCACGGCGCTGCCATCGCATTCACCTGCCAGCCAGTCCCCCGCGGTACAGACAGCACGGCGCTGCCATCGCATTCACCTGCCAGCCAGCCCCCCGCGGTACGGACAGCACGGCGCTGCCATCGCATTCACCTGCCAGCCAGTCCCCCGCGGTACAGACACGGTCCGCCGCACCGCGCTGCCATCGCAGCCCCCTGTCAGTCAGTCCTCCGCGGTACAGACAGCACGGCGCTGCCATCGCAGCCCCCTGCCAGCCAGTCCCCGCGGTACAGACAGCACGGCGCTGCCATCGCATTCACCTGCCAGCCAGTCCCCCGCGGTACAGACAGCACGGCGCTGCCATCGCATTCACCTGCCAGCCAGTCCCCCGCGGTACAGACACGGCCCGCCGCACCGTGCTGCCTGCAGCGTCCGACAGACACTGTCTGCACCTGTATACAATGCTGGAGCAATGCTACGGGCCAAAGCTCGCACCTAAAGCCACGCTATCGGAAACCTCGTCCCTTGAGTAGCGTATCAACCGCCTTCACACGGTGGCTTGGTCATATGCGTGGACCGTGAAAGGGCACGCTAAAATGGATGACTGATGGCTGACCCTTCAATTTAACATATAACCGGCAGCTATCGTCGAAGACAATTGTGCATGTGTGCCGAGCACAACTGCAATAACTGTGCACTAGCCTGAGCGAATCAGATACTGAAAATTACAAAGAACGATTAGTCTTACACACAGCCCACAAAAGGCCCTAGTTGACCAGTGCGGCCTACAGCTGGCGTGCCGTTATGGTGCCGCGTCACGGGTCACGGCCGCTGTGCTGCTCTGAGGCGGGCCGACATTGGACCGACATTGGACCGGGCGCCGGTCAATGTCAGCCCGCCGCCTTCACCCGCTTCTCGGGAATCGGTCAGGACAGCGTGACAGGACAGTCCAGTGACGTCACAGTGTCGCGCAGGCCCCCGCCGGGCTCACAGTCCAGCACAGCGTCGCGCAGGCTCGCGCCCCTCCCCGCCGCGCTCACAGTCCAGTGACGTCAGTGTCGCGCAGGCCCGCGCCCCTCCCCGCCACGCTCACAGTCCAGTGACGTCAGTGTCGCGCAGGCCCGCGCCCCTCCCCGCCGCGCTCACAGTCCAGTGACGTCACAGTATCCGCCCGCCCCGCTCGCGGCCGATACGCCGCTGGTCGCCCACTATCGCGCCGCTCTACATCATTTACCGACACCGGGCAAACAATCAGCCGGCCAACACCCCCGGCCGGGGAGGAGGCACGACTGAGGCTGAGTATGGGGTCAGGGAGGGTGAGGTATGGGTCAGGGAGGGTGAGGTATTGGGTCAGGGAGGGGTGAGGTGGGGACTGAGGTGAGTATGGGATCAGGGAGGGTGAGGTATGGGGTCAGGGAGGGGTGAGGTGGGGACTGAGGCTGAGTATGGGGTCAGGGAGGGGTGAGGTGGGAACTGAGGCTGAGTATGGGTCAGGGAGGGGTGAGGTGGGGACTGAGGCTGAGTATGGGGTCAGGGAGGGGTGAGGTGGGGACTGAGGCTGAGTATGGGTCAGGGAGGGGTGAGGTATGGGTCAGGGAGTGGTGAGGTATGGGTCAGGGAGGGCTGATAGGTGGGGACTGAGGGTGGGTATGGGTCAGGGAGGGGTGAGGTGGGGACTGAGGCTGGGTATGGGTCAGGGAGGGTGATGTATGGGTCAGGGAGGGGTGAGGTGGGGACTGAGGTATGGGGTCAGGGAGGGGCAGGGAGTATGGGGCAGGGAGGGGTGAGGTTGACTGGGCCGTGACTCAATGAAGAACATCCTGTCTCCTGAAGTCATAATTTCGCCGGGTCACATAAGAGCAGGCTCATTTCGTCGGCCCAGCCGGGAATTGCTCCCCGGTCCGTGGGAGGCTCAATGGACCGTTCTGCACATTTACTAGCCATAGGATCGGTAATGGAATAGAGCCCATTTTGGGAAGCGTTTTCCATGGCATTTATGACGAGACCAGAAAATCCTTCGTCATGAATAGTCAAATTATTTTAAGTTGAAAGTTGACTAACCTTTTTTTTTAGCCTTTTCGAAAATAGAACGCGCTATACGCAAGTTATTACTACCAGAGCAGCGCACATTGAAGTAAAAGTGGGTGAATGATGGTTCACAAATATAAATGGGGGGGGGGGGGGGGAAAGTGGGGTAAAGCTGCCCGCAATGTAAGACGGACATCCTCTTTGTAGCACAAACGCACTCACGTTACGAGTGGGAAACAAATTAGTACCATCATTTCCCCTTTCGGCCCAAGCAAATTCAGGTGAGCTTGCTCCCCGCAGTTAATTCATAATTTCGATTTTTCGAAGATAACCCTCTCGGTTGTAACCATTTCTATTATATTCTGTAAACCTGTGTGTATTCGTACTTGTAAAAACTTGACTTCAACTGTGGTTATTATTTCGTAATTGGTATAAACATGCAAGTTTGTTAATGTCCAAGACAATTATGACATAAAGACATAGGAACAGCAAACACGCCACCCGGTGGATGCGTTTCGTCTTACAGAATTCCTCGGCACCGTATGATTAGACGAAATTATACATACGTGTGTAGCGACACATGGCGTGTGTCGCTAACTCTTTGAGTTATCAATATATAAATGGTTTTGTTAAGGACACCCATATATAATCTCCGGAGTGCTTGTACAAGGAGCATATATAAATATATATATATATATATATATATATATATATATATATATATATATATATATATATATATATATATATATATATATATATATATATATATATATATATATATATATATATATATATATATATATATACATATATATATATATATATATATATATATATATATATATATATATATATATATATATATATATATGTATATATATATATATATATATATATATATATATATATATATATATATATATATATATACATATATATATATATATATATATATATATATATATATATATATATATATATATATATATATATATATATATATGTATATATATATATATATATATATATATATATATATATATATATATATATATATATATATATATATATATATATATATATATATATATATATATATATATATATATATATATATATATATATATATATATATATATATATATATATATATATATATATATATATATATATATATATATATATATATATATATATATATATATATATATATATATATATATTATATATATAAGTAATGCTATTTTTGACTGACCTATTTTTGACTATTTTTGACTAATGTTATTTCTCTATGACTCAGATTGTATTTTACTGTATCTTGATTCGACAAAGAGCCGTGATCGAAAATTTATCTTTTTGGTTTTGCAAAGATATTCATTTTGAAAAAGGTTTTTTTTTTAAAGTACTCAAGGAGAGGTTATTCAAAAATAACATTACTTAAATATATATGTGCTCCTTGTACAAGCACGCCGGGGATTAACCCGCGCACTGCAGGGGGGGGGGTTGATTTCCGCCCCCCCCCCTCAGGTTTGTCAAAGATAGCGAAAAAAACGACGGCGCGCAGTCACCAAACCAGGTCAAGTGACCCCACCACCAAAAATGTTTGCAGTTGTGCCAAAGCCAGAGTTTTTCACCGATCAGGTTGAAACTTACAGGATGTCATGAGGGCATCAGTACTTACAATTCGTATTACTCGGAATTTTGATATCGGCGACCTAAGGTCAGGTCAATTTCGTAACCTCCCCATAATAAGTCAATGGGGAAATATACAAATGCTTCCTATTTCAAGGATATGCATGGTACTAGTCCAATTACTTCTGGATCATGTTATTATAGGATATTCTTGATGATCCAAGTGTAAGTTTTGTTCAGTGACCCCTATTGGGTCATTTGAGGTCATGCGAGGTCACCATCACTTTTTTGTCAATAACTCTCGACATAATGAAGATAGGGAAGTAAAACAGACATCAATGTGTTTGTCTCGTCAAGACACGTCTTCCCATATGCAACATGCCCTACTTGGGTCACCACTTGACCTTGACCTTAGGTCAAATTGTTAAGTTGACTTAACAAGGTCACCATATATATCATTCAAAGCGTCTTGGCAAGATAAACACAATGGCGTAAACAGTTTTCCGTTATTTTGATTAAGTAAAAAGTTAATAGCAAAAAACTATTTTGCAAAAAAACGGCATTTTTTTTCTTTTTGACCTCTGGAGCCTCAAATATTGACCTGAGATCAAATCTGAGGACACCATAGCGATTACAAATTTCACTGGCTGGCGTTTGTTTTTTTCCGTTTGTTTCTAACTATCATCGTTTCTGAGATATATGGGAATGTCTGGAGCGATGTCCTAAAACAGGGAAAACTGGAAAATTTGACCTTTGATGACCTCTGGTGACCTCAATTTTGACCTGACTTAAAAAACACTGAAATACTTTCGATAGAACATGTATGAAGCTATCAAATGCCTTTTCCGCTTCTCGCTACCTCGCGTAGTTTTCGAGATCTCAGGGGGGGGGCGAAAATCAACCCCCCCCCTGCAGTTCGTGTTCGGCGCAAAGCCCCTGCAGTGCGCAGGTTAAGATACCTGGAAGAAGATAGTGACTGAAGATATTGCTTGTTCAAAACTTAAAACTTCCTGAAAAGTTAGCGAAAACGCACCTGAGAATAGAGTTTCTAACAGCATGCAGAAGATGTAATTTAAAACCTAGATTTATAAAAGATGCGTTGAGGCCAGTCACTTGTGTTTCCAACCTACCGAAGTTTGGCGCCAGATGTGATGGATTCACCAAGTATCTATTGAATGGTTCTATTTCTAAAACGTTCCAAGAAAGAGCTTTCCTTGAGCGTCTCCAAAGGAGGTTATACCAAGACTTGTGTGCACTGAACTTGAATGCAGACATTTTCAACTGGGTCAAAGAGACATGCAGGGAGATATTTCATTCTACTATTGCTTTGAACCGCCCAAGGTTAGAGAAGTTTTTCGAGTTAAAACGTCGAAGCCAACTTGGAGATCGGGAAGTGCAGGAATTCAAACGGAACCATGGGCTGGCTGCATCTCAAGACCAAACTTCTGACATCAAAAGAGTGAATAACATTTCATCCCTTCCTTTGGATTCTACTACAGAGCATCTTTTGTCGCACGGTCCAAAGTTTAGCATTACATCGTCTGTTAATAGCAACCTCGTAAGGGATGTGGAACGAAGTTTCGAAAGATTTGCTAATGGAAAACGATGGTTGGATAAGGTTGTATCCGACAGGGAACAACGCAACAATAGAGGAACAACCATTAGCACCAGAAGCCATTCTAGTACTGTTGAGAACAATGCAGACAATTCTTCTGCGGCTACACATGCTTCGGAAATCTCTGATACGACTGCGTCGGAGAATGGCGAGGGAACTCCTAACGCCCACACCGCTGGACAACTCTTCGCTGGGATTAGGTTCCCAGATACCAATAAGAAACAACCTCCACCATCAGCTAGAAATACTGAAGAACAGCTATGGCATCTCAAGAGTTCGATCATGAAAATATACAAAAGTCACAAAAGTGATTCTTCCAACACAAGTAAGGAGCAACACGACGCGTTAAAAGCGCTAAAAGAAAATGCAAATGTTATAGTCAAACCTAGTGACAAGTGTAAGGGCTTTGAGATCATGGACAAAAAAGATTACATTGAAAAGGCTAAAACCATTCTCACAGACCAAGAAAACTATGAGCGTCTTAACAAGGATATAACAGCTAAGGTTGAAGCAAAAATTAAACGTGCTTTTAAGCAGACGGTCTCCGGTAAGCTCCCAGATAAGCTGATAAGAGGACTTTACACCCAGGCACAGCAGAACTCCCGTATTTTACGGTTTACCGAAAGATCACAAGCCTTCTGTTCCACTTCGTACCGTGGTAGCTAATTGTGGGGGTCCCACAGAGAAGACTTCTGTTATGTTAGAAAAGATCCTACATCAGCTGATTGAATTTGTGCCTCTACATTCAACAGACACGAATCACTCTCTAGTCAAGCTAAATGAGTTCTGGAATGCTAATGTTGTGCCGGAGAATGCCATATTTTTTGTCAGTGTGGATGTTGTGAACTTGTATGGCAGCATACCGCTGGATGGGGCTATAGAGGCAGTAAGGGAAACTTTAGATCTAAGGTGGCGAAAACTCTGTGTGAGGTTAATCGTGATAATGATAATTCAAATAACCGGTAACCTCATAATAAGTATGTAAAATAATAAATTAAGGCCGAAATTATATTCAGCTGATTGAATATATTTAATATAATTTCGGCCTTGATTTATTACTTTACATACTTATTATGAGGTTACCGGTTATTTTAATTATCATTAAGGGAAACTTTAGAGAACCATTTAGAGGACATAGATACATGTGGCCTAAATGTAGAGGAAATATGCAGCTTGCTGGCACATTGTTTGACGAGTAACGTTTTCAGGTTTGGTGAGGAATTTTACCTTCAAAAACAGGGAGTCGCAATGGGGAACCCAGTCAGGGTAATAGAACAACGGGTAGAACAGTAAGGAATGTAACGCCCAAATGAATTAGACCAAATATAATTTGTATTGTAATTGTTTTGTCTATTATAAACTAAAGTTTTTTTGTTTGTTTTTTTCTTTCTAGGTATTTATATATTTTCCTCCATGTTTACTAAACACACTGTCGCCATCCAGTACTACACACACTGTCGCCTAACCGCACAAGCCCTACATACAAATACAAATCGTAATCGTAAAAACATAAACATAATATAATCATGATACATTCTGCGTATCGAGACCGTAACACGAGACCCCCGCCCGCGCCGCCTCGCATTACGTCGCGGCCACACAGCTTCGCGAAGCGGCGCCCCTCGCCACCGGCCGGGCGTGTGCGCCGTCGACCAGTGGGTCGGCGCCCCGCACGCCCGACCGGCCGACCGGCCCCGCAGCGGATGCTGGGGCCGGTCCCGGGTTGGCCCGGGTGGGTTAAGGGCGGGGGTGGTTCCGGGATAGCCCGGTCTTATCAAAGGTGATCAGCAGCGGCGGCCCCGGCGAAGACGGCGACGGCAAAGGCGACGGCGGCGGCGGCGGCGCGAAGCCGCAGCACAACACGGCGGCCGGAAAAAGCGGCAGTATCGAACCCCATCGCACATAGCTCCGCAACGACGGAAACCTAACCGGCGAACGCGTGCGCGGGTCCGGGCCCGGGTCCAGGTCCGAGTGTTCGAGCGACGCTCAAGAGATGTTCGAGTAATGTACGTGTGCGTGTGCGTGTGCGTGTGCGTGTGTGTCCGTGGGTGTGCGTGGGTGTGCGTGGGTGTGTACATGCCGTTTCTCTTTATAATAAGTTGGTTTTACCTCCTTACGCATTCGCTTCAAAGTGTGGTACCAGTACAATTCGTTATTGTTTAAATCGTTAGAATACTAGTCAGCTAAGTGAATATGCTTTAAAAGTCCCCATTTCTTTTCAAATATATCAAGTTTGTTATCTAATCTGGCTGCGGTGTGTTCTATCTCTGCTTCATATTTAAGTTTGTTTTTTTAATGAATAATGTTTGGCATACTTTCTTTGCGTCGTGCATCATAAATTACCAGCTTTGCCAAAGTGATAATGAGGCCTTCAATTGCACTCACGTTGGATAGAAAGAACCAAGCCTCAATATTTATTCTTAAGTTAATTTTATACCTTGCCATTATGTCTGATGTCACGTTATTTATGAACAACCGAACTTTTGTACAATGCCAGAACATGTGCGACAAGGTTTCTGGCTCTCGTTGACAAAATGTGCATCTATCGTCGTCTTTGACGTTAATGATTTTCAGAAATCTGTTAGTCGTGAGAATTCGGTTTACTAGTTTGCAATGGAACATTCTTATGCGTGTTGAATGTGTAACTTTTATCACGTTTACAAAACTGTTAGCTCCGAAACACCCTACGTCCCTTATCCATTTCTGCTCCTGGCGTGTGTTTGTTTGGTCAAGTTCGTTCAGTCTGCATTTCAATGCTATCTCATAAGCAAAACGGGCAAACTTTTGGTGGTTCATGACGACATTTATTCGTAAAGGTATTATAGGCCTTGCCACTTTGTGTGATGCTATTTCCTTCACACTGTCCGGTAAACTTCTAAGTAAGCTTGTGTAACATAGAAAAGTCATGTTTATTCCAAACTTAGCTCTAATTGCTTCTCTTGTACTAACATGACCAGTGCGTTCGTCGATTAAATCTGCCAAAAACCGTAAGCCTCTTCTTCTCCAATCCTTAACAACCGTGCAATTGAATTTCGTGTAAAATTAAAGGTATTGTTTGCTATCAATAACTTGTATTTCCATAGATTATATCGTTATTTATTGAATTAAACGCCTGCAAATATACGAAGTAGTAGTCAAAGTAGTGTATTTGCAGTACATGTACATATGGAAGCGGTCATATTAAATTCTAGGGAGCGTGTGTATCGAGTTAAAGGTACAATTACTCAGGGTAGTTCTATTGTGTAAATCACGTCAAATCCGAGTAGATTTACTCCACCCCTTGTTGCCGATAAAATCACGTCAGATCGGAGTAGATTTACTCCACCCATTGTTGCCGATAAAATCACGTCAGATCGGAGTAGATTTACTCCACCCCTTGTTGCCGATAAAATCACGTCAGATCTGAGTCGACTTACACCCGGCTGCCCTGCTTGCGTATATCACGTCTAATCCTGAGGTAGGTCTGAGTCAATTTACACCCGCGCGCCACCTAGCGTAAATCACGCCCAATCCTAGGGCAGATCCGAATCGGGCCGCTTCAGCGAGACGTGACGTCACAACAGCGCATGCGCAATAGCCACTATTTTAAAGGGAGTGTGCCTACTCACATCGCTTAGTTGGGGTTATTGACACTGGTCTATAGAACACAATTTTCAGAATTGAACCACTACATCATTTCTCCAGATTCACCCTAGTTGCTGAGATATTCAAAGACTCCAGGAATTTGCTTGGGAGCAAAAAGTTATCGGGTAGACTCCAGATGGCTTCCCACTACTAAAAACACTGCAACTATCGATTACACTGCTAGCATATCGTTATCACCGGCCAATAGCAATTCGAACAAACAGCTCGTGTGCGCTGATAGCAGCTGCCGAACAACAGAGCCTGGGCGGCCATCATGCTTGCATGCATCATGCTTGTCTTAGGTGCGTCGTTCACGTATCAATTTGTTACCTCTGATTGCCTTCACCGTAGTGGGAATCGTTTTTTTCGATATCGAAACGAAAAATAATCGAAAACAATATAAGTGAAAATTCAACTAAAGGGGCTCCAAATGTAAATTTCATCGTATCCAACCATCACAACAATAGCTACTTATCGTGGGAAAAATAATTTTGACAGTTCAAAACAGTAGGCACACTCCCTTTAACCGCGCGCAATTCGTTCACAAAGGCTCGGCCGGCGTCGGGGGTATCGAAGGTTCGCGGCTGGCGCCTGGCCCCAGCCGGCCCAGCCCCCCAGCTCCGCGTCGGTGGTGGTCGTGACGGGAGTGTGTTGGTGGGGAAGGGGGAAAGAAGAGGGGGTAGAGCTGGATGCAAAATCTGGAGGACTGAAGGTGGGTGGATTGCATGGCTTTCGTAGATTATTGGTCGTCATTTATTTTGCCTAGACTCTCGTCCCACATTCCTGGTCACTGGATCCTCGTCCCTGAGCCCTTGTCACTGGAACCCCGTCCCTGAGCCCTTGTCACTGGACCCCATCCCTTGACCCTCGCCCTTGGACCCTCGTCCCTAGACTCTCGTCCCTAGACTCTCGTCCCTAGACTCTCGTCCCTAGAATCTTGTCCCTCATTCCTGGTCACTGGACCTTTCTCCCTGGACTCTCGTCCCTGGATCATCGTCCCTGATCCCTCTTCCCTCGACCTCCGTCACTGGACCCTCGTCCCTGAATCCTCATCCTTGAGCCCTTCTCCCTTGACCCTCGTCCCTGAGCCCTTGTCGCTGGACCCCCGTCCCTGGATCCTCGTACCTGGATCCCTATTACTGAGCCCCTGTCCTAGACCCTCATCCCTTACCCTCACCCCTGGACCCTCGTCCATAGACTCTCGTCCCACATTCCTGGTCACTGAATCATTGTCCTTGGATCCTTATCCCTGAGCCCTTGTCCCTGAACCCTCATCCCTTGACACTGGTCCCTATACTCTCGTCCCACATTCCTGGTCACTGAACCTTCGTCCCTGGATCCTCATCCTTGAGCCCTTCTCCCTTGACCCTTATCCCTGAATCTTCGTCCCTGAGCCCTTGTCGCTGGACTCTCGTCCCTGGATCCTCATCTCTGAGCCCTTGTCCCTCTTCCCTTGCCACCCGTCACTGGACCCTCGTCCATGGATCCTCATTCTTGAGCCCTTCTCCCTCGTCCCTGAATCCTCGTCCCTGAGCCCTTGTCACTGGACCCCGTCCCTGGATCCTCGTTCCTGTATCCTTATACCTGAGCCATTGTCCCTGGACCTTCGTCCCTAGACTCTCGTCCCACATTCCTGGTCACTGGACCATTGCCCTTGGATCCTTATCCCTGAGCCCTTGTAGCCTTATCCCTGAGCCCTTGTCTCTGGATCCTCAACCCTGAACCCTCGTCCCTGAGCCCTCATCTACGAACCCTCATCCATGGACCCTCGTCCCTCATTCCTGGTCACTGGACCCCGTCCCTGGTCCATCGTCGCTGGATTCTCGTCCTTTATCCCTTTTCCATGGACCATCATCCCTTGACCCACACCCCTGGACCCTCTTCCCTGAGCCCTCGTCCGTCATTCCTGGTCAATGAATCCTCGTCCCTGGACCCTAATCCCTCATTCCTGGTCACTGTACCCTTCTCCCTGGACTCTCGTCCCTGGATACTCGTCCCTGAGCGCTTGTCCCTGGACCCCCGTCACTGGAACCTCGTCCCTGGATCCTCGTCTCCTCGTCATTAAGCCCTTCTCCATGGACCCTCGTCCCTGAATCCTCGTCCCTGAGCCCTTGTCCCTGTATCCTCGTCCTTGGACCCTCGTCCCTCATTCCTGGTCACTCGAAATTCGTCCCTCATTCCTGGTCACTGAACCCTTGTTCTCGATCCCTTGTCCTTTGACCCTCATCCACAGTTCCTCCTCCCTGGACCTTCGTCCCTCTTTCCTGGCCACTGGACCCTTGTCCCTGGACCTTCGTCCTAGCCCTTGTCCCTGGACCCTCCCCCTGGACTCGTCCCTAGACCCTAGTCCCTCATTCCTGGTCACTGGATCTTTGTCTCTCATTCCTGGTCACTGGACCTTCGTCCCTCATTCATGGTCACTGGATCTTCGCCCCTCAGTCCTGATCCCGACCCTCGTCCCTGATCCCTTGTCGCTGGACCCTCTACCTTGGACCCCCGTCGCTGGGTCCTCGTACCTCGACCCTCGTTTCTCGTCCCTGAGCCCTTCCCCTGGACCTTCATCTTTTGACGCTCATCCCTCATTCCTGGTCACTGACCAACCCCCTCATCCCTCATTCCTTGCCACTGGACCCCTGTCCTTGAGCCCTGTCCTGGACCCTCCCACTGCACCATCGTCCCTAGACCCTAGTCCCTCATTCCTAGTCAGTGGACAGTGGACAAAATCGTGTAAATATTTACGGTGCGTTTAGCAGCATTTTGTATTTTGTTCCGATGTCTTGAATACAAGTTGATGCTTATAAGTTGTCTTATGAATTCAATGGCTAATAAGTTTTGTACCGTGATTTTGACGATTCATTTCTGCCTATTCTCAGACTCCTGGACAAAGCCGTGGATGTCTGGATCGCCCGAGTACACAGACCGGGCGATTCGTCTGCCGGTCATCCCGAAATGCCATCCCGTATGCAGTATGCTGTCATGAAGATGATGTGTCGAAGACGCCAGAAGTACCTGCCAAATACCTGACATTGCTGTTACTTCGATGCCTGTATCACTTCCGGTTATGGGATCATTACCTGTTTTGTAAATATAGCGTAAATTGCATGTGTACAGTTAGTTTATATGAAATATGCACTTAAGCGTCGGCGAGCAAACTTTGGCCGAAAAACTACGGCAATGTACAAATGATATGCTGTGCATGTTTCACCAATGCGCTTAACTATGCATGTCATGCAATGTTTCTCCACTTCATTGGTTCAATTTGCATGGAATCTAGTCCAGAATGACGTTAGACTTTGTTCTTATGTCGTACACATGTGATGTTCTGCGTCGCCAGTGATGGGAGCATGAACTCCATTCTAGTCCAGAAAGACATTGGAAGAGGTTAGAGATATGTGATGCTGCGTCCTTTTTACGATACTCTTAAGCGTATTACTTCTCCGTATGGCTTTAACATGACTTTCGTATGCTCTATCGACCGTTCAGGGGTTTCTTTAGACGAATTTATGAGTGCATGTAATTCAGACTGGTTATTGATTCGACACTGATTGAATCGATTGGAATCGTTCAATCAAAATTCATTGAATCAAAACATAATTGATTCACCACCAGATATTTTGATTCATGAATCGTGATTGAATCAAAACCCGCATCAAATCAAGGCTGATTGAATCAAAAGATTTAACGATTCAAGTACACTGGTAAATTGTCCAAATACATGGAGTCCCAATGGCTGCATTCAATTATACTGAAATACTATTGCTGTACCAATGTTTTAATGATCATATATATGCGTGTTTCCATTTTTATTGATTTGCCATAATTCACTTCATATATTCAAATGTTGAATCAAACGTGAATCAATTAAAATATTTGTTTTGATTCTTTGAATCAGAATGAATCAATTCTCAAAAATGTATCCGTGAATCGAACGGTGATTGAATCATTCAGATTCCAAAATGAATCATGATTGAATCGTTCCAAAAAAGTTGAATCAATAACCAGTCTGGCATGTATGTGTCGGTTCAGCCCGTGGCCAAAACGTGTGATGATTCAAAAGTCAATCCAGTAGGTATCACTGCCTCCGGAAGACGGACGAATGCTATTTGTTTGCGTTATTCTACTAGCGTTTCCTTTATTTTGCTATTGAATCTGCAACAATCGTTATGCTGCTGATACATGTAGAAGTTTGTCAAAATGGTGTTTATAGTCCTTCCTTACCCTTTTGATTTCGACTGTTAGATCCCAGAACTAAGTGCGGGAGCCTTTCTTTGTTTGTTTTACTACAGGATATCGGAACGATATTGACCAATGCTGCGGATTACTTCCTTTGCACTCCTTGACTATCATATCCTATGCCTCTGTGATCAGGTTGCTGTTTGTCGTGTGATAGATGAAGAACCGACGTCGGACGGGCTGTGTCTGAAGGCTGTGTAATATAATGATTATCCAAGTTGGTCTCGGACCTAATGCTTTAATACATTAAACCCATGGACCATTGTGTTTATGTGCAATGCAGGTAGTACTAACTTTTACCCGTCAAGATCCACAGACACGCGTTCTGAAGTCGATTATTTCCATGCACACCCATAGGCGTGATGTTAAAATTCGAAAATGTTTGGGGACGTGCTACCCCCCCCCTCACTTTCGGCGCCTATGCGTACATATTAAATGTATTCAGAATGTCCTTTAAATGTTAATTGTGTTTCGACTACTCATAAAGTGATCATAACTCGAACACGCTTGTGTAGGTCGCATCAAAACTACTCAGCGCGATATATGCGGAGTAACTTATGCTTAAATCCCGTCAAAGCTACTCACAACGTAACATACACTGCACAGCCGTTGTGTAAATCACGGCAAAACTACTCGCAACGCGACATACACTGTACAGCCGTTATGTGTAAATCACGTCAAAACTACTCACGACGCGACATACACTGCACAGCCGTTGTGTAAATCACGTCAAAACTACTCACAACGCGACATACACCGAACATCCTTTATGTGTTAATCACGTAAAACTATTCGCAACGCGACATACACTGCACAGCCGTTATGTGTAAATCACGTCAAAACTACTCACAACGCGACATACACTGCACAGCCGTTATGTGTAAATCACGTCAAAACTACTCACAACGCGACATACACTGCACAGCCGTTATGTGTAAATCACGTCAAAAGCGACTCAGATCCGAGTCGATTTAATCAGGAGGCATTTTTGGTGTAAAACTAGTATTAACTCGATTTAAGCAGAAAGGCAGTATAGGATAAATGTACCTTTGACTCGAAGTACACGCGTCCTAAATTCTACTACAACGTAGTAGTCGAAGTAGTGTATATTTAAGTACTGTAGTAACATTTGGAAGCGTTCAGCGGTCGTTCCGACGTTTTTTAACCCCCAAGCCCATTTAACCTCTCTACGCCCAGAATATCGAAATATGATAAATAAGAATGTTGTAGCTAAGGCTTGTAGCTATATGTTCCAGAAGTCGGATTTAAAATATGTACCATATATTATGAGCCAGCCTCGTCTGAAAATCATCGATTTAACATGGGAACCCTATGGTGTAGTAGGTTTTTAACGCCCAAACGCCCGAGTGCTGCCAACTGTTACTGGTGGGGGCTGGAACCCAGTAGCCCCTATCGTAGCAATTCTGCTCATGAACCGCTTTGAAAGCCTAGCTTTGCAGCATGCCTCTCGCAAACCAGCCGTCTTGGCAAGATATATTGATGATTTTGCAGGGGTTTGGTTGGAAGGAAAGGAATCACTTGTCGAGTTCGTTAACTATCTGAATGGGATAGACAGTCGGATTCAGTTCACTTGTGAATGACTGAGGAGGGTGCAGGGTCGGTTCCTATGTTGGACACATTGACCACGCTAGCAAAGGAAGACGAACGATGCAAGTACACAACAGAGTTGTATATTAAGCCTAACAATGCTGGGATATTCTTACATTACAAATCACCTCATCCGAAACAGACTAAAGTCAATATTGTGAGATCACAATTAAAAAGAGCGATTAGACTTGCTTCCGATGAGCAGGCGAGGGAGCGTAGTTTGACCAAAATTAGTGATGTATTGAAAAAGAACGGTTATCCGATACAGCTAGTCACTAGAATTAGAAGGGAAGCCCTGATGGCGGTGAATGAACGTCGGGGTAGGCAAGACGGGGGACGAAGGGGACCGAGAAGGTTGAATCACACGGCGACAGATGATCGTGCCACTTGCAGCTATATCACTCTTCCCGATGTAGATTGAACTGCCTTATGCAAAGTAAAGAAGGCTGTGAAAAGGCCCAAATTTAAAGTTCACTTAAGATGGTACGTTCCGACTACTCTAAAGAAATGCCTTGTTTCATCGGAGTTGACTAAAGCTCCCTGTCCAGCGGGATCAATGTCGTGTCCTACATGTTCAGCTATAACGAGTGGCAGGTGTACAGATACAAATGGCGTGTATGAAGTAGCGTGTGAAATTTGTGGGGAGATATGCATAGGGGAGAGTAAAAGACCGGTCAGGCTCAGATTTAACGAGCATAGCAGGAGTATACTGAACACAACGGAATACACTCCGCTCGGTGATCATTTTCGAAAACAACAACCTGATGTCAGTCGGAACAAATCTTTGTTAAACGTGAAGATTCTGAGGAAGACGCTAGACCATCCGGACCGGAAGATCACAGAATCTTTGTATATTAGGGAAAAAAGCCGTCGATGAATGAGAATATGATGTCTTGGCCACTCCTATAGGTGTTTCGCCTGCCGGACAGTTTGTTATTTACCGGTTTCCATCTCAAGAAAGACCTGGCCTCTTCGAGCTTACTGTGAATTGTAGTTATTGTATGACAGTGAGCTATGTGAAGTGCTACGATTTGCGTAAACATATGTGATTTAGATAATTGGAAGCGTGCTTAATATTCTATTTGCATAGATGTGGCGACATTGAAATGTTTTGCATTGCCTAAACTAATGCGGTTCAAATAATTGTGTATATGTGTTGTGGTATATTTAGGTAGATTTGTCGAAATGAAACGCATGTGTTGTTATAATTATATTTTCAGGTGTCGTTAGAAGTGAGATGTATGACTCCGATTGTATTTTACTGAATCTTGATTCGACAAAGATCCGTGATAAAAAATTCATCTTTTTGGTTTTGCAAATATATTCATTTTGAAAAAGTTTTTAAGTACTCAAGGAGAGTAGTCACCTGATGAAGGTTTGTGCCGAAATATAGTAACACTTTTTTGGACTATTTTCCGAACTATTGAGACTCAAGTCATTTGTATTACTCAAGGAGAGGTCAGTCAAAATAGCATTACTAAAACACCCATATATAGGCGAAATTTGACTTTTGATGCACTCTGGTGACCTCAATATTGACCGGCCTAAGAAATGGCCGGTATACTTTAGATAGAGCTTGTCTCGAGTTATCTAACGTCGTTTACCGCTTATCGCTACACCGTTTTTTAGATCTTAGGAGGGGGGGGGGGGGGCATCCGCCCCCTCCCGGCAGTCTGTGGTTGGCGCGAACCCCGGCTGTGCACGGGTTAACATTAATTATATGTTATCTCTTAAATTAAAATATTACGCGTCTGTCCTGCCCTTCCCGCCTCTGCCCTGATCCACCACCTGTCTTGCCCTGTCCCACCTATCTTGCTTTGCCCTGCCTTGCCTTGCTCTGTCCTGCGTTGCCCTGCCCTGTACTGCCCTGTTTTGCCTCTGCACCGCCTCTGACCCGCCTGTCCCGTCCTGTCCCCCCGTCCTGTACCGCCCTATACCCTGCCCCGCCCTGATTGACCCTGCTCTGCCCGTTGCCGCCACCCTGTCCTGCCCCGCCCAGTGGCACCGGCACAGCTGTTGTATTGGCGTGCTCTCGGTTAGATAAGTCAAGTTAGATTACCCGATACAGAGCGAAAGTTTAGGTCAAATTGGCGAATAGTATGGTCATGACTAGATAGAATAGTTTGAATAGCAATATAGACTAACGTGACTAAAATTTGCATTGGTCGACGAAGGGAACTGTTCCATATATGCCCACAGCGCGCTGTGGACATATATGGAACAGTTCCCTTCGTGGATATATGGAACAGTTCCCTTCGTGGATATATGGAACAGTTCCCTTCGTGGATATATGGAACAGTTCCCTTGTGGATTACGACCGCTGCAGCGGTCGGAATCCACAATTTTGACAAGACAGCACTGGTAAAAAATGTATGGTGGACTAAATTTTAGGGGTGGCAATGCTACCCCAGTGTCACGGCAGGGGTGGCAGTCTGCCATCCCTGCCCCTATGGTGGCGCCGCCATTGTCATCGCCACACAAGATGGGCATGGGACAGGACTTTAATTCAGTCTCAGAGTACAATCTCAGAATTCAGAGTGCATCTTATGCATACGCTTAGTTATTTCTGAGAGACAATGAATACATACTCCCTCGCTATCGATTAAATACAAGGATGCAGTTCATGGAAGGAGCAGTATGCAAAATGATAATCCAATGTATAATGCAATGCAAGAGGCCCATGCAGATCGTTGCATTCCAACCATGGTCTCGTTCTGTGCTTCTCCTGCCGGCTTGCTTCATGCGATTGTGCGCGTAGCCCAGCTGTCGCAGCGAACGGGCGATCTAACTGCGCGGTTGAGTTCCCAGTAATCAGTCGACCGGCGACCCATGGCTGGGTCCAGGGTCATTGCTGAATGAGTTCCCGGTAATCAGTCGACCGGCGACCCATGGCTGGGTCAAGGGTCATTGCTGAATCTTTATCATGTGTCTGTGCACACAGACGAGGACTAAAGTGCAGAGTTAGGCCGGTCTCGGAAAGTCAAGTGCCATAGCCAAGTGCAAGCACAAAGTTGATCTTTTGCGCGGAGCGTCACTAAGTTCGCCGCAATAGCCGCCTCTGTAGCTCAGTCGGGAGAGCGCTGGGCGTAAGAAGTCAAGATTCCTTTACTTAATTTATAACTCACCCGGCTTGGCAGCACGGGTTCGAGTCGCTTCGGCGCTCGCCATTTGCCCCTGACTGGGATGACCTGCAGCCGTGTTCAAGGCCATATGACGTCAGCTGGCGGGGCTGACCGTGTCCAGGTATGTCGGGCACGTTCAACTTTCGTTTCTAAATTATGCCAGCTACCAGGAATTGCTCGATCGGATGGTGGGGTCAGGGCCTTTGTAACAGCTCTGCTTATCGAGGGACCTGACCTCGGAAATCCATCCATTCAAAAGGTTCGGACTAAATCTATAGACAAATAAGTTTGATATTGTATATTCACAGGGCAAGTAAAGTGGTGTATAGGTACTGGCATTGTTTCCGTGCCGTCCCAGTGGCAAGACAACAAAATGGGCGGGCTCATAAACCCGCTGGCGTCGGGTTCGAACCCCTGTAGAAGCGATCTGTAGTTACTTGATACGTAGGCATGGACTCCGCCACAGCGGGGGGGACGTGTCCCCCCAAACATTTTCGGATTTTAACATTACGCCTATGGGCGTTGCATGGAAAGAATCGACTTCAGAATGCCTCCGTCCCCCCCCCCCCCCCACACACACACACTTGCGGAAGGTGGCGGCGCCCTTGTGTAGGTACTGATGATGTCAAGCGGCAGTTGACCGGAAATGGTACCACTACCCAGCCCGGCCCAGCGGTAATAGGGCCGGGCCGGCCGGTCGGCGGGCGCACGAGTCTCCGACCCAGCGCGGCGGGTCGACGACTGGCGCGTCTGGCTGATCACTATCACTAACTAACACTAAGACCCAGGCACGTAGCCAAGGGGGGGGGGGGGTGCGGCCAATGGAGGCCAGGAGGGCCCTTTTTGGCAGCGGAGGGCCCTTTTCGGCGAGCTGCGCGCGCCGAAAAGGGCCGACGAGACCGCGCGAAGCGTGGTATCATGGGCTCTTTACCACGCGAAGCGTGTTCTTTAGAGTTTAGAGCACTTAAAGGCCCTATAGGGCTACCAGGACCCTCTCTGAAAGACTAGAGGGCCCCTTGGACGTTCAAAAGAGCCATGTGCATTGTGCATGTCAGAGGGGCCCCTGGTCAGACCGAAAGGGCCCCTGAGCGGGTCAGAGGGCCCTCTGAACACGTCGAATGGGCCCCTAGCCAGCACATAGGGGACCCTGGGCAGGTCGAGAGGCCCCTGAGCATGTCGGCAGGGCGACACAGCAGCCAGCAAAGTCCCAGTTCATAAGGGCCCCTGAGCAGGTCGGAGGGCCCTTGGACAGACCCAGAGGGCCCCTGGGAAGTTCGAAGGGCTCCTGTGCAGGTCAGAGGGCCCCTGACCAGACCGAAAGGACCCCAAGGTGGGTCAGGACGGCCCCTGAACATGCCGAATGGGCCCCTAGTCTGCACGGAGGGGCCCCAGGGCAGCTCGGAGGGCCCTCGGAGCATGTCTCAAGGCGACAAAGCAGCCAGCGCAGTCCCTTGCCAGGTCGGAAGGGCCCCTTAGAGGGTTGGAGGGCCCCTGGGCAGACTAGATGGGCCCTGTACAGTTCAAAATGCCCCTGTGCAGATCGGAGGGGCCCCTGACCAGACCGAAAGGGCCCCTGGGCGGGTAAGAAGGGCCCCTGGACATGCTGAATTGGCCCCTAGCCAGCGCGGAGGGGCCCCAGGGCAGGTCGGAGGGCCCCTTGAGCATGTCGGCAGGGCGACAAAGCAGACAGCGCAGTCCGACCAGAAGAGTTGCTGGGCAGATCGGGGGGGGAGGGGGGGGGGGGCTCCTGGGCAAGTCAGAGCGGCTCCTGGCTAGACCGAAACGGTCCCTGGGCCGGTCGGAAGGGCCTTGCACATGCCGGATGAGTTCCTAGCCATACTGGAGGGGCCCCTGGGCAGGTCGGAGGGGCCCCTGAGCATGTCGGTAGGGTGACAAAGCAGCCAGTTCAGTCCCTAGCCAGGTCGGAAGGACCTTTAAACAGGCCGAATGGGCCCCTTGACACACAAGAGGGGCTTCTTGGAAGGTCAGAGGAGTCCATGGTCAGACCGGAAGGGTACAAAGCACGTGAGATCCCAGATGAAGATTAAATACAAAGAGGATTTACTACACAAGACAAATATTAAAATCGGAGCTTTCGGGTATATTGTAACACCCTTCGTCAGCGATTAAGAGGCATTCGGTAACAGGTCATTGCTCGTCTTTAAGACGAGCAATGACATGTTACCTAATGCCTCTTAATCGTTAACGAAGGGTGTTACAATATATCCGCAAGCTCCAATTTTTTTTTCTTGTAGAGTAAGCCCTCTTTGTATTTAATATATATCACCCACTCCACATCATGTCTTTTCGCGGATCTCAGATGATCCCAGATGAGATCCCAGAAGACAAAAGGGCGTTGAAAAGGCCGGAGGGACTCCTAGACGATCTGAAGGAACCCTAGGCCTACAACAGTAAGAATGCAGTGGTCTAGGGAATACAACTTAAAAAAATTGCGCCGCTCCGCGGCGCAATTTAACTACAAATTCAATGATATGCAGGTTAGAAGGAAAAAAAGGCCGCTTCTCGGCGCATTTGTGTTATGTTGCTACTTTCCTATATAATTGGGCAAAATAGTTCACTTTAGCACTTTTAAACGCACAATAACAGTTTGAGAGGTCCGCACCATACGCAATGCGACGCATTGATGAGAAAGCATATCTAGGGCATAAGACTCAAACATTTCGCTCTGCTCCGCGGCGCAATTTGAGTTCCAGGTCTTCAGCTTTAAAAAAAAATCTTCCAAGTTGGTATAGCTGATTCCAAATTGGTGTCGCTGGTTCCAAAGTTGATATGGCAGGTTGATATGTCAGTTTGCTAACTCCAGCTCCTAGAAGTTGGTATGGCCCATGCCATACCTGTCATACTGAATTTTCCATCCGTGTAACGTACCTTTTCATCCGTTTTGTTTGGCCCTTTCAACGCTTGGGAAGGGGCCCTTTCAGCGCTCGGGAAGGGGGCCCTTTCGAGGCGCCCCCCCCCCCCCCCTGGACGAAATCCTGGCTACGTGACTGCTAATACCTGAGTGATTGTGATTGTAGGTACATATTGAAATAACGTTTTTGGGGAAAAAGTAGTCTTTGTCACGTGCTGCTTTCAGCAGTAACCATTTTTGCTTTCTCGTATATGCTATTCTTCCCATCTAAGTATCTAACCAATTTCCCTGCCTTCTCCGGAGCCCCCTGCCTGATATTTCTCGTTTTGCTTTTTCCAGTTGATTTCCATTTCATAAGTGTCGCGACTTTACACTTCTATTTTATCTGGTGTTAACGTATGGTTCTGTGAGTCGTTGGAATTGAGGGAGGGGGCACTTCTGGTCACCTGGTCATGGGTGGCGGTGTATTAAGGAAAAATTGACCCCATGGCGAAGTTAAAAGGGTTCGAGGAGGCCCCTTCTCAAATGGAGGCCCCTCTGAGGTTTGCATCTCCAATGTCATTCCCAAAGTTACACCCATGGTGCCACCGTTTGCGGTGGGCGAGTGCTTCGCAGTTGTGGGTCCGCATCTGCTGCGCCTGGTTAACCTGTCGCTGATGAAGGTGTTCCCGAGGCAGTGAAAAACCGTATGTGTCGCGCCCATTAGGCATGGTAGTCAAAATTGATTTCCGATTTTGAAAATTGCGAGGGTGGATCAGTATGTAGTAAACAATTCAGAACAACTTTTCCATTTTCGGTTTTTCGATATAAATTAATTCCTGACTACTTTAAATCCAACATTTCCGCATGACGGCCAAATAATTTAGTTTTGTAAAGGATTTCCTCAGACAGGATATATTATTTTTGGAAGGCTTGACCTTCAACTGAAGTGTTGGGATTCTTCTTTACTGGAGATTGCCTCATTCTCAGCCTAGTGATGCACGCATGGTGACGGTTATTGACATTGTGAACGTTGTGACATTTAGTCCTGAGACATGCATAAGCGCATGCCAATGCAGTATCGGAGTAAGTAGATATCGGATGCGGATAATTTATTATCTAAATATTCTGTAAACTTCAATAATTCAACAGAGCCAGCCTGTCCCTGAATGGGTGCCGGTGGGGGCAAGTATGCAAAACGTGGCAGGAACATCGACGATATTTGGGGCAGCCCAAATCCTGCCCCAAATCGGACAGCAAGCTGCCCCATTTGGGGCAGGGTTTTCCAGATCACATTTCGCTCCTCGGTCAGCAAATACTGTTGACCGGGGGCGGGGGGGGGGGGTCGGTCGTCTTCATTAAGATCGCGTTTCACCTAGTGTGAATTCACTTTTCAACCACATGCTGTTGACCGGTGGGGGGGGGGGGTCGATCGTCTTCATGATCGCGTTTTATCTAATGTGAATCGATAAATTGTTACTTCTGCCCCAAAAAGTCAGAAGCTGCCCCAAAATTCCAAAAGCTGCCCAAAAATTTCAAAAGCTGCCCAATTTTCTCTTCAAAAGCTGCCCCAATTTGGATGTCTTGGTGCCAACCCTGCCCCGACAAGATCTCGTCGAAACTTGCCACGTTTTGCATACTGGGCAGGAACGTAGACAAGATATTTGGGGCTTTGGAGCAGCCCACATCCTGCCCCATTTGGGGCAGGATTTGCCGGATAAAATTTATCTCCTCAGCCAAATGTTGTTGACCGGGGAGGGGGGGGGGGGGGTCATTAGCAGAATCACATTATATTTAGTGTAAATTGGTTCTGAATGGCGTGAGTTGCCCCAACTAATCTTACTGCTGCCCAAAAATTTCAAAAGCTGCCCCCTAATTTTAAAAGCTGCCCCAATTTTGATGTGTTGGTGCCAACCTTGCCCCGACGAGATCTGGTTGAAACCTGCCACGTTTTGCAGACTGGGGTGGGGGCGTGTTGGAACTGGGTCCAGGGCACTAATGTGGGGGAAGTCTTTGAGTTGCAGTAAGTGATTGGCTTGTGTGGCTCTCAGGAGGAGCTCTCGTCATTGGTCAACTTGCCTTATGTAAACATTGATAATGCTGAGGTAAGCTGTGCAGTGTACAGTGTGCAGTGTGCAGTGTGCAGTGTACCGTGTGCCGTGTGCCGTGTGCCGTGTGCCGTGTGCCGTGTGCCGTGTGCCGTGTGCCGTGTGCCGTGTGCCGTGTGCCGTGTGCCGTGAGCAGTGAGCAGTGAGCAGTGTGCAGTGTGCAGTGTGCAGTGTGCAGTGTGCAGTGTGCAGTGTGCAGTGTGCAGTGTGCAGTGTGCAGTGTGCAGTGTGCAGTGTGCAGTGTGCAGTGTGCAGTGTGCAGTGTGCAGTGTGCAGTGTGCAGTGTGCAGTGTGCAGTGTGCAGTGTGCAGTGTGCAGTGTGCAGTGTGCAGTGTGCAGTGTGCAGTGTGCAGTGTGCAGTGTGCAGTGTGCAGTGTGCAGTGTGCAGTGTGCAGTGTGCAGTGTGCAGTGTGCAGTGTGCAGTGTGCAGTGTGCAGTGTGCAGTGTGCAGTGTGCAGTGTGCAGTGTGCAGTGTGCAGTGTGCAGTGTGCAGTGTGCAGTGTGCAGTGTGCAGTGTGCAGTGTGCAGTGTGCAGTGTGCAGTGTGCAGTGTGCAGTGTGCAGTGTGCAGTGTGCAGTGTGCAGTGTGCAGTGTGCAGTGTGCAGTGTGCAGTGTGCAGTGTGCAGTGTGCAGTGTGCAGTGTGCAGTGTGCAGTGTGCAGTGTGCAGTGTGCAGTGTGCAGTGTGCAGTGTGCAGTGTGCAGTGTGCAGTGTGCAGTGTGCAGTGTGCAGTGTGCAGTGTGCAGTGTGCAGTGTGCAGTGTGCAGTGTGCAGTGTGCAGTGTGCAGTGTGCAGTGTGCAGTGTGCAGTGTGCAGTGTGCAGTGTGCAGTGTGCAGTGTGCAGTGTGCAGTGTGCAGTGTGCAGTGTGCAGTGTGCAGTGTGCAGTGTGCAGTGTGCAGTGTGCAGTGTACAGTGTACAGTGTACAGTGTACAGTGTACAGTGTACAGTGTACAGTGTACAGTGTACAGTGTACAGTGTACAGTGTACAGTGTACAGTGTACAGTGTACAGTGTACAGTGTACAGTGTACAGTGTACAGTGTACAGTGTACAGTGTACAGTGTACAGTGTACAGTGTACAGTGTACAGTGTACAGCACGGACACTGACGCTGCGACTGAACTCACCTGGATCCTGGGCGCGATCTGTCGGCACGGGCCGCACCACGTAGCGTAGAAGTCCACCACCACAAGCTTATTACCGGCCTCCTTCAGTTTGTTCTTGAACTCGTCCTAAAATGCCCGAACCGAAATACGCTTAAAAACATCAACTTTCTACAAAGTTTTCATTTGAATGTTACAACATTATATCACTGTACGGTTCATATGAATGCAAATTCAGAAAGAAGACGAGAATGCCTCTTAAAATGCTAACCTGTATCCCACCAGTGTATCTAAGTTGCGAATGCGAATCCGATGCGACCTTTTCCCATATTATGCCAAGCGTCGACATAGTAAATAGCGATACTCCGACAGCACACAGATCTACATTTCATCCCCTCTGTTTACTTTGATCCTCCGATTATGGAAATTGATGTCCCTGGGGGAATCTGATGCCCCAAAATGAGTGGCATGACTCATGCTACCCATTTACATTGTGCTGCCCCACTGATGGATGTGATGGCCCTTAGTGTAATGGCATGGCATGTAATGGCACTCCTGGAAGATGTGATGCCCTACCAGAGGATACGTCTTTGCAGCCGCCAGCCCTAGCCTGTGCTGCCCCTGACAGAAAGGAGTGATTGCAGTTAGGAAAATATGGATTCAGATTATGAAAAAAATATATAATTATTTATGCCTTATATATTATATTATCTATGCATTATAGATGATCTATGCATTATTAATTATCCATGCATAACCCTAGGTGATTACATATTTGAATAATGCATTGCAAATAGAGCTGTTAATGTCATACTTATTTACCAAGAATTAAAAGCATTTTAACCAATTTAAAATGTTAATTTGTAGTAAAAGGCAAAACTTAAGCAGATCCCACCGTCATTATCCCACTTTTAACTAAACATTTTAGGTGTTGGCAAAATGTTCATATTGTCAATGCATGGTCTTACCCAGCAGTTACATACAGTATTTTCCCATAACGCGCCTTACGGGGGGGGGGGGGGGTATTTTTTGCCCATCCCTCGGATCTCCAAACTTAACTGATTTTAAACATTCAAACGGCATTCGATAGCCCTGGAAAATGAATCAAGTGAAACCTATCAGTGAAGACCTCGGGGTCACCGATGACGGCACAGGTCAGGTCAAATACAAAATGTTTGACTGTGTCATGAAGGTCTCGGTGAATGCAATTGTCGTGCAAAATAACGATATTAAACGCATAAAGACAATACATCGATATGATTCGTGAGACTGACACTTCTAAGTACCATTCTAAACCTTTGATGACCTTGGGTCAGGTCAAGGTTATCCTAACTCACGAGGTCAACCTGCAGATTACGGCCATTAGGCGTTGTAAAACATGTGTATGGATGGGTTCATTGTTTTGTCTATAATATGAACAATGACCTAAGAACATTGGTTGTTCCATAGAAATCGAAGAACAAGGTAAAAAGATAAATGCATGGGTTATGCATTATGCAATATGCATGGAAATGTGGCGAGAAGTGGCTAATTTTCTCTTTTGAAAGGGTTTATGATATCGACTTCAAATTTGATACACATTTTCACCAGACATGTCTTCATCATATATGTTCCGGTTTTTAAAATGTTTGAAAATATTTTGAAAATGGCAGATGTCTTTGAATCTTCTGAAACTTTGAATTTTCACGGAATTAATGAAAAATCCGATATAGCAGTTTGATAGCCAGGTCTATTGTAATTTGTAAGTCATTTGAAATATTACAATTTAATTTATCTTCAAACTGAACCTGACAGCATTTTTGAGAAATCCTTATTTTTGCAACATAAACCATAAAACATGATATCACTCTGACATAATTTCTGGTTATCGTTAATTGTGCTCAGCGTTGTGAGGAAAATCATTATGAGTAGGTACTATCGCCACCATTGACCCTATCCTCAAATATTTCTCCAAAGTTGAAAAATTACCAAATGCAGATTATTACCATACATTTCGAGCACGGCTCTACGTCTGTCGTTAACCCTAAACCTAGTCGCACAATGCAGAAATCGTCTCAGTGACATGGACACAATGCAGCAATCGTCTCCCCCATGTCACTCAAAAACATCCGGAACTGAGCCTTAACCCGCGCGGCGCTGGGGTCTCCATCCGAACGTCCGGTCCGGTGGTGGGGGGGGGGGGGGGGGGGGGGGGTAAATTGTACTCCCCTTCGTATCTTCCGAACCAATAACCGCAGCGAGACGCGCAAGGCGGCGATCGAAATCTCTCAGTAAGAAGAATCTAACGCATACCCGAAATTATCAACACAAGGTCACATAGAAGATGTAGAATTGATGCACCATAAGGTAACGCAAGTTTCACTGCGATATCCGTCATAGTTTTCAAGTTATTGAGAAAATCAGGGAGGGGGAGGGGGGGGGGGGGGGGGAATTCCCCCCCCCCCCCCCCTCCCCAGCGCCGCGCGGGTTAATGACACCACCTTGACTGTCAGACTCCCGCGTGGCTGCAGAGACGAAGCGGATAGGAGAATCACTGAATCTATTTGCATTCGAGACGCGAGGCCTAAAATCAATGATAATACTACATCATGGTAACTTCTTCCATAATAGGTTTTGTTGATAGCAACTCGGTACTTGTAAGATGTTATTGGAATGTATGCATGTTGTATGCATTGTGTTGCGATTGGATGTTATTGGTGAGATGGTTATTGGAACTGAGGGGTTGGATAGGAAATAGTCACGGGATGCATAATTTGCATTTAGTACTGGTTTGTCGCATAGGGTGCGATCGGCAACACGACGAATTAACTCTCCGACGAATTCGCTGTCTCGTGCGTTCTGGAACAGCAACAATTATCCGCCGGTTGTGTCACTGCTGCGCCGTGTCATGGTTTGTGCGCTTATTTTACTTGTTAAAGGGAAATAATGACCTTTTGATTTTGTTAGCAACAATTACTTAGGCTACCGTTATGGTTTTAAAATTATTTTATTTAAATTTAAGAATTAAATAAAATGATTCCCAAATTCAAAGTTGTAAGTTTGGAAAACAAATTACAAAACAAGTACCTTGTGTACTTCATGAAGGTCATTGACAAATTCGTCCTTCCCTACCATTGTTTACATCGAGTGCGGCATTTTTGGAGGCTCTGTGACGTTTCCGATCAAACTGGGCGCTGCTCGGACACACGCTAGTAGCGCTAGTAGCGCTTTCGGTCTCCATGGCAACCAGGCGTCAGCCAATCAAAAGCCAGAAAGGGAATACGTTCTGGCTTTTCATTGGCTCACGCCTGGTTGCCATGGAGAACGAAAGCGCTACTAGCGCTACTAGCGTGCGTTCGAGCAGCGCTCTGATCCGTGAAGCAATTCGTGAAGAATCCGTGATGCATGACTGACTATCAGTATAAGTCATGAATAACAACAACATGCAAACTATACCAACTACTCGAATAAAATAAGGGCGGAATTAATTGAGCCCCAGGCAAGCTAGTATTCGCAAAGCACTCGGCACTGCGCCACAATAGCAAAAGGTGAGGGAAATGCATATTGGATACAATATTATTGCGTCACAAGTTTCTGAAGTGGCAACTACTATGAAATACAGTGATAAAATACCTTTAATAATGATGAACAAGAAAATTCAAACTTAAAAGCAATAATTTGAATAAGTCTTTAATTAGCTTTCAACTCAAAATCAGATATATTTTGCAATGCTACACAAGAATGGCACCAGTGACGTCATTAACAAAGCCTGCTACGGGACTCGGGTATACTAATCAGGAACAACTCGCCACAATGGTTAAGTGCGCCGAGAAGCATGACAATGACTTTGTAAACAAATCGCCGACGCTAAATAGGTCGCCGTCGATGTGCATCGATGAGCTTCCGTTTTAATTGCCAGTTTTGTGTTATTGTTTGTTATTTTTTGGGGATTTTTATTATTATTTTTCATGATAATATAAAGCATAGTGTTATATACAGCCACAGACAAATTATACAATACTCCTAATGTTGAAAACAAATTAATCGATTTTCAAAAATTGAGGGTCGCAACCACTAACCGCCGCCGTTGATGTGCATCGATGAGCTTCCGATTTTATTGCCACTTTTTCCAATCGCTGTTAGTTTTAGAAGATCGCCGGGCATATAATCACAACAAGCAGAACGCACAATATATTTTCCACTCCATTGCGTAAAAAAAACAATACGGGAAAAGCCCGCAGTTTGATGAGGACCAAAAAGTACTTGCAAGTACCGGTCGTTAAAGTGTGGAACGCTTATCAACTTGAAAATCTTTTCTTTTGAAAATCTTTTGACTTGAAATATCTTTCGGTAGGAAAGTTTTCATGCAAAATGTGATGAATTTACAATATATTTTGGTCTCGTCTGGCGATTTCAAGTGCTAACTCCATTTGTGTGGAAAAAGGTCATTATTTCCCTTTAACAGAAATCACGGAACTTTGAACTTTGTCAGAAATGATGTCATTGTCAGAAATAGTGTAGCAATACTGCAGATGACGTTATGGCTCACAGCAAAAGAAATTAGCCCTCCCGACGACTGGTTTGGAAATTCGCGCTCCGACAGAGCGAATTCGTTCGTTTGCGGATTCGTCGTGTTGCCGAACACAAACTGAGCGAATATTCGGCGTCCGACGAGTCACCGACGAATTCGTCGTGATTACGGCGAATTCGTCGTGTTGCCGATCACACCCCTGTTATCAGAAATCCCGGTACTTTGAACTTTTTCTTATTTTACCATAAGAAATTATGTTAATTGTTCAGTGGTAGAGAAAAGGGGTGCGATCGGCAACACGACGAATTCGTCGGTGATTCGTCGGACGCCAAATATTCGCTCAGTTTGTGTTCGGAAACACGACGAATCTGCAAACGAACGAATTTGCCCGACGAATTCACTGTCGGAGCGCGAATTTCCAAACCAGTTGTCGGAAGGGCTAATTTATTTTGCTGTGAGACGTCATCTGCAGTATTGCTACATCATTTCTGACAATGACATCATTTCTGACAAAGTTAAAAGTACCGTGATTTTTTATAACAAGTAAAATATCCACACAAACCATGACATGGCGCAGCAGTGACAAAACCGGCGGATAATTGTTGCTGTTCCAGAACGCACGAGACAGCGAATTCGTCGGAGAGCGAATTCGTTGGATTCGTCGTAGAGCGAATTCGTCGTGTTGCCGATCGCACGCAGGGCATGTCATATTCTCTTTTCCTAATGTTTGATGAGCATTGGTCATTTTATCAGACTTTCAAAAGAAATTAGCCCTCCCGACGACTGGTTTGGAAATTCACGCTCCGACAGGGCGAATTCGTCCGGCGAATTCGCTCGTTTGCAGATTAGCCGTGTTGCCGACCACAAACTGAGCGAATATTCGGTGACCGACGAATCACCGACGAATTCGTCGTGTTGCCGATCGCACCCTAGAGGGTGCGATCGGCAACACGACGAATCCGTCGGTGATTCGTCGGCCACCGAATAGTCGCTCAGTTTGTGTTCGGCAACACGACAAATCTGCAAACGAGCAAATTCCCCGACGAATTCGCTCTGTCGGAGCGCGAATTTCCAAACCAGTCGTCGGGAGGGCTAATTTATTTTGCTTATTTAATTTATTTTTTAATTTATTTTACCATAACGTCATTTGCAGTATTGCTGTATTGACTGCAGTGTTGCTGAGTACTGACAAAGTTCAAAGTACCGTGATTTATGAAAACAAGTAAAATAACCACACAAACCAAGGCCCTATAACTACACAAACCATGACACGGCGCAGCAGTGACAAAACCGGCGGATATTGTTGCTGTTTCAGAACGCACGGACAGCGAACGGAGAACTAATTCGTTGGATTCATCGGAGAGCGAATTCGTCGTGTAGCCGAACGCACCCCAAGTTTAGGGTTAACGACAGAAGAAGAGCCGTGCTCGAAATATATCTTAATAATTTACATTTTATTTTTATTTTTCAACTTTTAGATAAATATTTGAGGATAGGGTCAATGGTGGCGATAGTACTCATAATTTCTGGTTGACCTAGGTCTTATTTTTTCCTTTGGTCAACATGTGTAAAATTGATGTGAGAGAGGGTACTGAAAGTTTGGTGACGATACTGGCCTTAGTTTAGAAAAGATATTGCAAAATAACGGGGGGCACCCCCCCCCCGTAACTTCCGGGTTAATCAATGACACAGTTCATATCACAGTAAAAGGGAAGATTCAGGGGTAAAGTTTTACTTGAAGTACACCACCAATTTAACGTAGTATTGTTAACATTAGCTGGGGTTTATGATGTCCCTATTCCAAATTGAATGCCTATGTGTAGCACAAACAAACATTTGCAGAACCAATGGAATTAGAGTTAGGTACCTAGCTATGGAATGATCATACCTATGGAATGATCATACCTATGGAATAATCATACCTATGGAATGATCATACCTATGGAATGATCATACCTATGGAATGATCATACCTATGGAATGATCATACCTATGGAATGATCATACCTATGGAATGATCATATCAAAACCCATATAAAATTGAAAATTGAAGCATGGAACCAGAAGCTTATCAATTAAAAACCACTCAAAAAAAATGATATATGTATTCCACAAAGGTGGGCGTTATCGCGGCATTTTATCGCGATACTTTAACGCGATAAATGTTTTCGGTTATCGGTTATTCGATAATTTTTTCCCCACGTTATCAATTTATCGGTATCGCCGATACTTTTGTTCCCGGTTGTGTAAAATTGTCCCTACCTTTCATATTTGATGCAGTTTCATTCAGTCAAGCAGTACCTATATCCAAGAAAATCGTCTGTTGGCAGTTTGATTGGCAACTGCGTGCTGTTGCCTATGTGCCACCAGAAATAGTATGGATTTAAAAGCAAATAATATTACACAATGTAAAAAAGTTGTACAAAATGATCATTTGTGCTAATAATATATTATTTTAATCAAAAGAAAAGTCGAACAATTCTAACGCGTTTCGATTAAAAAATAAACATCAGAGAATGATTTCAGGCTTTTCTTTTGATTAAAATAATATATTATTAGCACACATGATCATTTTGTACAACTTTTTTTACAATGAACAAGTTGCTAAACGTTCTCAAACTCTTATCAATATTACACAATGGTTCATTTGATTTGCACCACTAACATGAGTAGGTATGGTAAAAGCCTGGGTATTGGTAGGGGAGGCGTCACACTTCTGTACACAACACTATAGGTAGTGTGACAAGCTTGAACAGGTGGTGGGCAGTGCTGCCGGCTTGATGGCGTCATTGGGAGGGTAAAGTTAATGGTGTAGGTCTGTTTACTACTCTATCAGTTCATCAGTACTACTTAATGGCTACAAGCGGTAGGTTTCATCCCGATCAGACTTAATGGCGGGTTAGGTTAGGTTAGTTTGGGTTATGGTACCTAAACTAAACTAAACTAACCCCGGCATTAAGTCTGATTGAGTAGTAAACAGGCCTATGGCATTAAGTCTGAACAAGTAGTAAACAGGCCTACGCAATTAAGTATACCCTCCCAATGATGTCATCAAGCCAGCTGCACTGCCCGCCACTTGTTCAGGCTTATCACACTACCTACAGTGTTGTGTATGGAAGTGTGACGCCTGCCCTACCAGTACCAAAGTCTGATCTTTGGACACATCCTAACTTCAGACTTTTGATGCTATCAGAATGCAGACAATACCAATGCATGGTGCTTTAGTGAGTTGATATTGTTTACATTATGATAGCAGGAAAGTCTGAGATTAGAACATGTCCAGGGTTACAGCAGTTTACCCTACCAATCAGATTCAGAATTAGCACATCTAACAATATCCAGTAGTGGCAAAAATTACCTTACATGACCTCCTTACAAAATTACTATTCAAGTTTTAGTACATTTATATATATTTGATATGCATTTTCGGACACAGGCCATAATCATACATACATCACATATGTCTGTGGGGCCAAGGAGGAGATGTGACCTACATAGGGGAAACAAAAAGACATCAGTTGGGCAAACTACCGCCCCTGTAGCTCAGTGGGAGAGCGCTGGACTTCTGACCTATCCCGGTAGTGGCAGCCCGGGTTCGAGTCGCTTCGGCGCTCGCTATTTGCCCCAGACTGGGATGACCTGCGGCCGGTGGCAGCGGTCGCACTCAAGGTCAGGTGACGTCAGTGAGCAGGGCGGACCGTGTCCAGGTATGTCGGGCACGTAAAACTTTCGTCTCTAAATTCTGCCGGCCAACAGGAATTGCGCGATCGGGTGGTGAGGTCAGAACCTGCACAACAAGCTCTGCTTAGCGCGGATCCTGACCTCGGAAATCCATCCATACAAAACATTCTGACTAAATTTATAAAAATAAAAATAAAAACTACGGGGAGGCAATCAAAAAGTTGATCGAAGTGGGCGGAGCAATCCCCTTATAAGGGCATGCTTGCAGACCTTCAGTAAAACGTCAATATTTGAATAATCAAGCGATGAAATAAACCCAGAACCACAGAATCAGTAAGTAAAAATATGAAACTATGCACAGTATATGAAAGCTACCTTAAACAAATAAATAATGAACGTGCATTCGATGATCTACTGCAATCAACAAATTGATTACGGGCATCTGAAAATTATGGCGGCGATCAACTTTTTGATTGTGCAAACTGAAAACAGCTGGCTAATCAACATATTGATTATGTTAACTTATACTGAAAATGTTATATTATTAATGTTAATGTTATACTGGAAAAGAAAGCTGAAATAAAATAATATTAATAATTAATCAAAATGGAATCATCTGATAAATAATTGATTCACTAGGAAGCATAACAAATGACCTCAATTTGATGAATTTAGGAAATACTTTTTAGTTGTATTCAGAAAGACGCAAAGACAGTCAGTGGATAATGGAACAACACTTTTTCGGTAGATCAATAATTTTTATTTCTTTATCAACAAAAATCTGATGTACATAGGATTTCTTTTGATGTACACAACATGTTTCAGTGTGGTAATGTACCAAAATCAATCAAAATATTTATTGCATGCCCATATTAGGGCATCGCTCCACCCACTTCAATAAACTTTTTGATCAATCAACTTTTTGATTGCCTCCCCCTAGTTTGCACAACTGATATCAGACTGTTTTAATGAACACGTCCTCAATGCCAAAATCAAAATCCCTGAGACACCTAATGGAGATCATTTCAGCGGCTCACAAAAAGCACCAATGTCTATACTGAGAAATTCCCTTATCCATTGATATTTTGCTAAAAAAAATAGTGACCACCCGCATACACAAATTTGTGAATCCCTCTACATTAAAAAAACAAACTGCTGAACCCCACAGCAATTTTGTGAACTGGTAAATAGGTCATCCAAAGACCAAAATTGTTCCTGTGGCGACGCAAATCAGCACTCCTCCAACCTCCTCTAAACTAATCTCATCTTTTTTAGAGGAGCCATGGCCCACAGGAACAGACCTATAGTCTGTCAATTGTTTATCTAAATGATGTGTCTGCTAGACTTGGACTAGCCCATGCCTGAACAAACAAACCAGATTCTCTGTTCTTACCCAGTATCCTAATATGCAGGGTCCTAGGATTGCTTTGGAGCGCAGGTGTGGAGTTCAAAATTCTGGCTAGAAATAAGTAAAAAAGAGTGGAAAATTAAATTAAAAACATGTACTCAGCTTTAACAATGCCCAATTACCCGCTTACCAGAATGTTATTACCTATTCAAATTCTTACCTGTCTTTCCCTCCAAAGGCTGTCACTATCATTGCATCCATAAATCAGTATCAGGGTTTCAATTATCCATACATTTTAAAATAAGGATTGGAAAATCCATAAGGAGTGTTTCCCACCCAAATTTCCCAATCCTAGGATACTGACCTGCTGTGATAACAATTCCCAGAAATGCATTGTATGGTTGGATAATTTAACTCACCATTGACTGAACCTGAGTGACCGACATGATTGCAGAGTCGAGGTGACAGATGAGGACGAATTCAAGGCACCACCAGCACTCTCGAAAGTCGAATCGTCACTGATCAAGGCCGGGGGTTGTTCTCAACAGTGGTTCTATTACCCTGGTTCTCATCCCCAGTCAATTTGCCTGGCAACACCTGAGCCATGACGTCACCAATTCTACAGCGAGGTGGCTTTAGCATGGTGGGCTACGTGAAAATAGGTGGTATTCAGGTCACAATTTAAACCATTTCTAAAATAGCTCGTTTAGCAGATGATACATAACTGTGATTCCAAAGGCCTTGCCTGTTCATATATGGGGTCGTTTTGGCAAAATAGAGACAAATTTGTGCCCAAGAAATTGTTTTATGCAACCCTGCACGGCTCCAATAGGGGTCACTTTCAGCTTATCTAACGGTAATAAGCCTCAGATTTCGCCTTCATTGACGGTGCGTTAATACCGCCAATCAGCGCACCCGCGAAAGCGGAGGTGCCATGCCGACATTTGTTTCCATGGCAATCACCGCGACTCAACTAATTCAACATCTGGCAAACATGGTTGATTTCTTAGTATGAACTATAATGTTTGAAATATGAAATGTCTGCCTCTCTATTTTGAAACAATTAAAATCAAATTAAAATTTCGTTTTGTATGATTTCACTCTTTGGATTCAGTACGCCAGCATTTGTCTGTTTTTGTAAGAATATAATTGATACATTTTGATGCACTGGGAGTAAACTAAAAACATATGGTATAAAATTAGAAACTAGTGAGGAAATGCCGACGTAGAACGAGACATCTGTTCTATAGCCTTGGACCAGAGAACTTATATAATGAGTAGGTTCAAGTTTGAAGACTGCCATGTCAACGTCACGTCTGGCTCAAACTGGAATAAACTATGTTACCATATACAATATTTCTGGTATGTTTTTTGGAATAGTTCTCATTTCATTCTAGAACTTCAACTATATAGTAGGATATGGTAATTACATCGGCAAATATTTGAATAAAAAACTAAATATATTTAATACAATTTTGTGTGTATTCGAATTAAAATAATATTTAAAGTTCATTGGTACATCAATTTTATTTGAAAAATGTCTATAAGCACCATTTTAACGATACATCGCAATTAGTCAGCTGTAACAGAGTTTGCATTCAGGCCGGAAATTTCGAAGCACCAGGTCATCGTCGGGCCGGCCAGCCGGCCCCGCGGCGATACAGTCTCTGGCAAGGGTCGCAGCAGTTCTCACCAACATGCGGCCGGCGCGGCGGCGGCGGTGTACATCCCCGCCCCCCGGCCCCCTGACAGCGGACCCCCGCTCCGGTGCGACGTGTGAGCGGAACATGACTCCACTCGACCGATAATTGTGAACGATTGGAGTGTATCAGGTAAAATCAGAGGCCATTCCAGGAATCTTGAAGAAACGAGCTTCCCATTGAGCATAAATACTTGTATCCATCTCTCTTAGATAACAAATTAAAGGGGGATAACTACCAAGCCACTTTGCATTGCGGAGCTGGATTCTACTGCCATGGTGATATCACGGCTACCAATCAACTTGCGCCCCCCCCCCCCCCCCCGGGTGACATCGCTTGAGCGCCATATAGGTCACGCTCTGGTCCAGTCGTGGCCAGCCCCGTCGCCGCAGCTGCGCTTTCGAGCGTTTTACGGTCTTTTGACGGGTGTTGACGAGTGTTGACGACCTCAGTCAGACCGGTGCAGTGTATGGCCGTCTCGCCAGTCGCCCATCACACATACCGGGGCAGCGTGGCCATCACACATACCGGGGCAGCGTGGCCAGCCCCGTCGCCGCAGCTGCGCTTTCGAGCGTTTTACGGTCTTTTGACGGGTGTTGACGAGTGTTGACGACCTCAGTCAGACCGGTGCAGTGTATGGCCGTCTCGCCAGTCGCCCATCACACATACCGGGGCAGCGTATGGCTGTCTCCCCATCAGCATGAATTAAGGGAGGGATAATTATTAGCGGTAAACGTAATCTTAAATAGGACCGTACCTTAGGCGCAACTATCCGTATCCCGTTCGAAATATTCGCACCACACCGAGCCGCGTGCGGCGACAGCCGAGTCGGACCAGAGCACCGGTGACGTCATACTAATGTTTGCGATTGGGGCGCTAAAATCCCCGGATGACTCTACCTCTCATACGGCCTTGGACATCTTCCTGGTAACAGCCCTGGCCCCCAGTCAAGGTCATTGGCAGCTTCATGCTTTGATGACGTCACCAAAGCGTGGAATTGTATTTTGTCTCCCTTCATCAATGTTAACGCTATGGGAAGCTCAGTGATATTGAGGAAAATACGAACTCGATTGAGCGATGAGTTAGCGGTGATAGGAAAAAAGTAAGCAAACCATACGAAAGCCACATACATTGTATTTTGATACCAATGTCTACTTTGCCTGTGGCTTGTACGGAAACATGTTAAATATGGTCTTATGCGAAAGGAAGTTTTCCCTGCACACGCACTGCCGGGGGGCTGATTTCCTCCCTCCCCCTGATGTTTTTGTTTAATGAATAGCGGAAAACGGCCACGCGCAGCGCCACCAAAATTGGCACAGCTATTTGGGCATCAATTATCCACATGGTGTGGAATTCTTTACCTCGGGTCATCTCAGGTCAGGTCACCAGGTCGTCAAGTAATGCCACCTCCAAACATGTTTGCTGTCGTGCCACAGCCAAAGTGATTGACCGAACCAGGGTTACTTTACTAATCCGAACAGTCTGAACAAACAGAAACAACAGTCCGAACAGTCTGAAACTCACAGGATGTTATCAGCAAGGGCGGCGCAACCTTCCGAAAGACGGAGGCACTTTGAAGTCGATTCTTTCCATGCAACGCCCATAGGTGTAATTTTAAATCCGAAAATGTTTGGGGGGGGGACGCGTCCCCCGCCTCCGCCGCCCATGGTTATCAGGTCATATGAACCTACAATTTGTTTATCTCGAATTTGTTATACCTGTGAACTAAGGTCAGGTCGATTTCGTGACATTCCCATTATAAGTCAATGGGGAGAAATGAAAACACGTATACATCCATAGGAAATGGCTAAATTTGACCAGTTTTCACCATATACCAACTACAAAACCTCATGTCACATTTCTGTTCTTTGACCTCTGCGAGGTCAACTCAGGTGACCCCCAGGTCATGTATGGTTTTTCTTCAATAACTCTTTACCAAATCAAGGTAGAGCAATGAGGTTTTCACCATTGTATTTGGCTTCTCGAGACAAATCATTCATGTAAAAGTTGACCTTGACCTGACCTCAGTTCAGGTCATTTATTTTTTATATGACCTAACTAGTTCACTGAATATATTTTTTGATGCGTCTCGACGAGACAACCACAATGGTTTCATTCTATCGTGCTTCTGTCCAAAGTTATTTTTAATAAAATAAATCGGCGATTTTTACAATGTTCGAACTCAATAACACGACGTGATTTTAAGAAAAAAAGCCGCCTTGGTAATTCTGATACTTTATTTACCACAATTGCAAGTAACAACGATTTACTGGGCCTAGACATATTTTAAAAAATTACATAAGATTACAAATATACACATACCGAAAGTGATTCATTACATGACGTCACTTAAATTAAAAAAAAAGTCCATACTGATTTGATAACTGAGTTACTGCATGTCTCATAAGCGCCAAATATACCGATGAAACACTGCTACCATATACCTACCCGTTTGTGTATCTAGTTATCCCAAGGCCATATATAGCAAAATAAACTTGATATATAGGGTATTGGGAGTTATCCTGGTAACAGCCTGCCGGCAGGCGCGCTGACGGTGTAAGTTTGTTTACTGTTTAATATGTTTAATTTTGATATGTATTTGTTTGACACATGCAATGTCGTTCCAACATTATTTTAATGTGACATTTGACCGTACATACAGCCGTAGATGGTCGCTAGAAGCTACTATTGCGATTGATTGGTGAAGGATATTGTCAAACTGTTTCCCTCAGTTTCTCTTTCTACTGCAGTTGGGCAAACTACAGGGAAACATGTTAAATGTTACAAAAATAGATCAATATTTTGTTGATTTTTTATGCCCATATCATTATGCCCATATGATATTTGGGCATACATGCAGTACCAAACGTTGAGGCCTATGTTAAGCATTCAGAGCAACATATGGGTAATCTACTAAGATACCTGTCAGTGCACAGTGTTTGCAGTAATCAAGTTTCAAGGTTACTATCACCGTTGTTGGTCAGGAGTCATAGGGAAGCTTTATGATGTCACCAGATTCTTGCTACAAGCGAATCTTAGTCTGAAAACTATTTCTTCTTAGTCTGAGTCTGAGAACTATTTCCTTTAACCCGATCAGACTTAAATGCATACTTGTACTAGGAGGTTTAAAAAGTGTTTGAGAACATGTTGGTCTATCCATATATTGGAATAATAAATGTGACCAGATTCTGCAAATCCCTTATTCCACTGTAAATGACAATCTAAATATTGATTCTGTGAGGCAGCAACCACAGCATGAAATCAATTTTGAGATCAGTCATCAGCTGGCTAATCCAGTTTTAGATCATGAAGTCAGGTGGCGAATACAAATTTAGATTTCTGAGGCTGCTGAGGGTGCCGAAATTGAGATAGCCGATCCTTACTTTGGCAATATCTGCCAAAGTAGGGATCTGATCATTCCAGGTACAAAATATGATGGAGCAATTTCTGCAGTTTCAACCCCAAAAAAATCTAGGGGTGATGGCCATTTTTTGAGAGGTGATCATTTTTGGGGGGGGGGGGGGGGTGATAGGGTGTTTGAAGGTGTGAATGTCAGGAAATCAATAAATTTTTAGATTGGATCTCCTTATAAGCGCATTGCTCCACCCGTTTTGATGGTGTCACAATATAATTTTTTATCGACCCATTTTTAGATTGACTCCCAATAGGTTGCCCAACTGACTGACACTGCTAACAGTGTGAGAAGCGCATTGGAGAGATATGAAGCTAATGCAAATACAGAACTCCTATAGACATGTCCCTCTAGTATCTATATAACTGACTGAAAGCTGTTATAGTAGAAAACCCTCAGCTGTTGTCTGACAGCCAGTATACAGATTGTTGAGTTGTTTTGATGCTGATATGAGTAGAGTAGAAGTTTAGATTTGCTTCCATACTGACTAATGTGGATCTGTAATGTAATGTGGATTGTTTGCTGCTGTGCATAGAATGATAGGGAATTTGTCTGACCTTGATAAGGGAATTAACTACACTGATCCCATCCTACATATTAGCGAGCTGCAGACTTAACCTTATCCCCAACATTTATTGAGAAAAGAGTTAGGTGGCTCAGACAATTTATGTGAGTTAGAATCTGTGCCACAGACTAGCAGTTAAAAGTTGTAAACATAATATTAACCCATGCCCGGGTAGGGGGGGGGGGAGTGGATGCCACCCCCTTGGTTTTTCTGAAATAACTCGCGTAGTTTCTAACCGATTGCGATGAAGCTTTCAGTACATTTCAGTACTTTTCACTTTTGACAAATTTGACACATGATCTGAAAAATTTGCATTTCTAACCCACATGACCCGTGACCTATGACCTATTTCGCAAGGTCATGTCAGGCGCAACTGGCGTCCCGCAGATCGATGCTCGTAACGTGTGCAGTTTCCGAGTGTTCGTTGGTCAGGAGCATATGCACAGGTGTTTCCAGGTGACAGTTGTGGTTTCCACTGAGATTGTGACCTCGATTGACCTTTTCAGAAGTCAACTGCGGTCATTGACCTCCGATGACCTCAGATGACTTTTGGGCTTCTGGCGGTTTCTAGGACATGTGACGCTGATTTCAAATTTGGGATCCATTTTACATAATTATATGTTCCACTGGGGTCATGCGCTTCCACAGCCGTGGGTCAACCGAGGTCACTGACCTCAGATGACCTGACATGACCTTTGTGGAATTTTGCAGTTTTTAGGACATTTTGTGACGCTGATTACGAATTTGGCACCAATTAAGCATTATGATATGCTCATTCACGATTCTAGCTCGATAAAATTCAATTTATACGCAACTACGATTTGTATGACCATGGCCATTGACATAACCTCAGAGGTCACCTAATGACCCAAGACCTTAACATCGGGTATCAGCGGCTTCCTCTTTTTTCCTGAGCGGATATTAACGAGGCGTCGTGATCAGATACTACGTGCCAGAGAGTGTGCCTGCCTCCGGAGGCGAGCGTTCATATCCCAATCGTGGCCCGGAACAGCAGACATGAAACCGGGCCCACTGGTCCTGTGTCGAATTTACTTAAAGTAGGGAGGTAATTCTTTCACCACAACCCATTTTTAGATATGCTCTACAAATCTGCTATCTCAGTCCAAAACCCCATGTTAACCCTCGCCCTACGGGAGCTTTTTTCACCTTCGTCCTACGGGGGGGGGGGGGGGAATCTGACAGGCCCCCCCGTTAACTTCCAAACCAAGCAACTTAGAGCAATGCGTTAAGAACCAGCATGTTGCCTGTCATGAGAGGAATCTAACAGTATGCGATTTTTAGGTTTCAGGTCAACGGTTGACCTACCAGGTGAAGTGAATGACCTCGGATTTACCACGTCCAAAACAGCGATTTTGCTCTTCAGAAAACCTAAAAATTAGAAATTGCTAAATGTAAATAAAAAGGCATGTTCCTAGACCAGTTTTGGCTCAGAAATACAGAAAAGGTAATGATTTGTTCGTATCTTGTCAAAAAAGTCAAAAAAAGTTATTAAAAAAAATGATGTCATCAGTTTCTTACACTTAGGGAGCCATCACTCAGTCAAAAATGAAGATATTGCTTTGAAATTTTGTATGGGTATTGTCCATACTCAGTTCTCTCACATATATTCCGGTTTTTCTAACATCTTTGAAAATTTTGATTTTGTGGTTTTTTTTTTATAATCATTTTTTATTTATTTTAGGGGTCAAAAACCCAAAATTTTGCAAATCCGAGATTGCCATTTTAAAAATAATGCCATTTTGTATCTTTGGTGAGTTGCGTTTGCAATTTACCTTAAAACTCTGTTTTCTACCATTTTTCAAATATTTATCTTTTTTGCACCAACATGACGTCATCAAAACATGATTATCTCCCAAACTACTTAAAGGAAATAGTTCACCTTCAACATTAGTTTTAAACTGAGATAGCGGTTTTGTAGCCCGTGTTGGGAAACCCCTATCGGCAAGTTTTCTTGACTGAAAGACTCCAGCCGAATATATTTGAGTTTTGGCGAAGGAATGCGGTGCTGGCGAAAGAATGTTGTACTGGTTCTAGCCCGGGCAGAGGCTATACCATCAGCCAATCAGCTTGCAGATGGTGCTAGCAAGCGAATCGCTGGCCGCCGGTTGGCACATCTCCAATGCGAGTCTATCTTTACGCGACTACTTTCGAATCTGATTGGCTGAACCATTTTTTACATTCACGTGACGTCAGGACTCTGACTCAGAGAGTATGCATATAGTTTTGATAAACAATAAAAATGTACGGCCTTCTGTCCTGAATCGGCGCGATATAAGGCCATTTTTGACAATATAAAAATGAATTGTATTAAATATAATCAAATCGTGTTGGGTAAAAAAATTGCAAGGTGAACTATTTCCTTTAACTAATGGCAATTCAATTTTACAACATACGTATAATTGTTGTAAACTCAGCTACCGAAAATTTCAGCAAGATGCGCCGCACGTATAAAAAGATATTCAAGAAAAACCTCAGGGGGGGGGGACTGTCTGGCCCCCTCCGTATGGCGAGGGTTAACCCTCGCCAGTGCAAGGGGAGGGGGTGGATGCCACCCCTCGGTTTTTCGGGAATAACTCCCGTAAATATCAACCGATTGCGATGAAACTTTCAGTACCTACTTGTGAACAATGACACATATTCTGAGGAGGAAAAATTAAGTTGTAGGTCACATGACCCGTGACCTTTGACCTGTTTCTCAAGGTCATGTTAGGCGCAGCTGGCGTCCGTAGTATTGATCTTTGTAACTTGTGCAGTTGCATAGTGTTTGTTTGTTCAGGAGCATATACACAGGTGTTTCCAGGTGACAGTTGTGGTTTCCCCCTGAGATTGTGACCTCGGCTGACCTTTTCAGAGGTCAACGGAGGTCACTGACCGAATGATATTACGCGAATGATATGGGCCTTTATGTTGACGGAGTCGAAATCATACAATTTGCAGATGATACCCAGTTACTGATAACAAGGCAAAAGAAACATGTGTCTGGCATGATCATGACAATGGAACGTGCGCTCAGTCAGCTCTCAGATTGGTTCAACGAAAACCGTCTCAAAGTAAATGCCAGTAAGACGCAAATGATCGTTTTTGGAACGAAAGCGATGCTGAAAAACCAGCCCAAAATAACTGTCAAGTTTTGTGGAACAGCGATCCAGGAATCACGAGTGGTAAAAAACCTTGGCCTTTATATGGACAGGCATTTCACCTTTGTAGACCACGTAGATCACGTCGTAGCAAAATGTAGCAGTAGTCTGATGGCGCTGGTGCACGCGAAACATTCCCTGCCAAAGTCATCCATCAAACCGATAGTCACCGCGCTAGTGATCTCCATAGTAAGATACTGTGTGTCGATCTACGGCACTTGCAGTAAGACTGAACTTCACAGGATCCAAAAGATCATAAATTTCAGTGCTAGAGTTATAAGCGGAAAGAAGAAGTTTGACCACATCTCGGGGTGCTCAAAGGTCCCAACTGGCTTCCGGCTACTCAACTGGTCCAGTACCACCGCGCTCAAATGGTCAGTAAAACAATTTCGTCAGAGTTGCCCGAATCATTATGTGCGATTATCACATCCGCCGACTACAAACATGAGCACCAAACACGACACAACAACCGGCTGCGACTTCCAGCAATCAGAACATAAACCGGCAGACGACAGATTGCGTATAGTGGCGTCAAACTGTTCAACAGTGTGAGCCAGAACAGACGTGAGCTCGAATCATTTAAGACGGCGCTGTATCGTTGCCTGAAGACTGAGCCCGGTTAGAATAAGCTATCACTACCACGTGGAATGTCATGCGATGTTATATGGTATGTAACGAAAGTGTGTGTGCATCATTCATTCTCATATTTTATTTACTATGTTTTTACTTATAAGACGTGCAAAGGGGAAAAGCCGAAATTGTCGGATCCTGTGTGAAATAAATGTCATGTCATGACCTCCGATGACCTGATATTACTTTTTTGGCTTCTGGCAGTTTCTAGAACATTTTGTGACGCTGATTTCAAATATGGGATCTATTTTACATAATTATATGTTCCACTGGGGTCATGCGCCTCCACAGGTTAACCGAGGTCACTGACCTCAAATGACCTGACATGACCTTTTTGGAATTTGTCAGTTTCTATGACATTTTGTTATGCTGATTTCAAATTTGGCACCCATTTAGCATAATTATATGCTCATTCGCGATTCTGGCTCGATTAAATTCAATTTATACGCATTTACAATTTCGTTGAATTTTGGGCAATTGACATGACCTCAGAGGTCACCTAATGATCTAGGACCTTAAAATCGGGTATCAATGGCTTCCTCTCGTGACAAGCAACACGCTCGTTTTTTAATCGAAGCTCTAGCCCAATTGGGGGCGAAACGCTAGGGGGGGGGGGGGGGTGTACTCCCTCCCCCTGCACGGTCACGCACTGATCGGACGCTGCACGGGCGAGGGTTAACCCTATTTTTAACAGGCTCCTGGCTACCCCTATTTGTAACGGGGGGGGGGGCGGATTCCGCCCCCCGGAGATCTCGAGATCTACCCGTCCGATTTTCACAAATAAAACGGCATACTATTACCGCCGTTTTATTTTTACCCCCCAATACGATCTACATTAAAAACAAATCCACATTTTTGATACGGGGCAACAGGGGGGGGGGGGGGGCAAAAACTACACATTTTAGAGGTATTTGTGATCCAATACAGCTGTCATGTTTATCAACCGATTTGAACGCAACCAATGGGGATCGATAGAGAATGAATTGCAAATTAATATGTGACGATGACTTTTTAAAATTCAAAAATCATAGGCGTGTGCAGGGAACTCAATATGGGGGTGAAGTAAATGCGTAATAAAACTATTTTTTATGTTGTTTTTTGATAAATGAAATTGTGTGTTATTGTGACATAAGAAAAAACAGTTATTTAACATAATTTTGCCATAGGCGGTACCAGGTCAGTCAAAAAGGGAGGTCAAATAGGAAAAAATAGTAACCGCAGGCAAGTTGCTACCCAGCACTATACATAAGTTACTGATCGTAGCTAGTTCCTTTTTGCATGTTTTACTTCATCATAGGCGTATCCAGGATCCAAATTGGGGAGACGCAAGACCTTTTGATAGGTATAGTATCTGTTATTATGATACTAACTAGTCAACAGTTACTATTTCACCTACAACTTCAATTCACATTGCTTACCCTACCGCCCTTTTTACCCTACCTGGACTCGCCTATTATCTTAGAATCGTTCGTAGAGTACCCTGTGGTGCATGTTTAATCCGAAAACTGCAGTATGTTATGTCATTGTAGGCCCATGCATCTTAGTTTCCTTGCAATAATATGACCCCCTTTCTTCCATTCCTGAGCGCGCCTCTGCCAAAAATTACTTAATTTCCTCTCCTGGCCTCATATGTATATCTATCATTATAAACTAACCGTCTATTATGCTGTAATCGCTAGCATATAGTCATCACCATGCCATTCACCCCCCCCCCCCCCCTTTGCATGTGCCTGAGCACGCCCCTGCAAATCTATATGTAATAAATTATGCCAATAATGGAAGGAGAAGCTATCTTTTACATCTTGATAGCTATAAATGCCCCTTACACAGCTCTATTGGCTTCTCGCCAAGCATTTAATACTTCCTGGAAACCCCCTTTACAAGCCCCTGAAACCGCCTCTGCCATGCCTTTTTTATGATATTTCATTAACATCAACTAATTTGCACTTGTTGCAATCATCGTAAACCGATGTAACTCCTTCATACTTGAGGCAGTTAGGAAGAAACTGTGAAGATCACATTTCCGTATTATCGCCAAATGTCGTCGCAGAACCCTGCCAACAACGTGCCCTGGAATCGCCTCTGTTCAGGTTAAGAACGCAAAATTTTCACTCCGTATGCAAAATTCAATTCTAGGAAAAGTCCCAAAATTTCATGGGTCTGGTCCCAGCCGTTCGGGAGATATCTGGGAAAAACATGAGTGTGGGGGGGGGGAATCCGCCCCCCTGTTACAAATAGGGTTAAAGGGATTATGCGGGTTTCCGTCCTGAAAGTAAATGCACTCTTTTGCAGTTGTATGCGCTTTAAACACGTTTAAGACATATAACAGGGACCTCAATGCTCATTTAGTCCATTATTTCAGAAATTATTAGCGTTAAAACTTGGGCGTTTTTCGAGACTAGTATCAGATAACGAGTACTTGATCGGCACTACTGTCCACCACGTTTATCTTAAGATCAATTTTAGAGTTTTGAATTATCTGCAATTCCTACACTGGATCACAAAATTATTTTGCAATTCAAAACTGACGGGGCTTTGTGTTACTACACACTTCGTTGAGGTTTTGTGTTTTTGTGTTTTTCTTTTCTCTGGCCTTTAGCGTTGAGAATTTGGTGGTGGCGTATTAATTTTTTGGCATGAAAATTCATGAAAAATATAGAATTCTATGGGAAAACTAGGTAACTGCTGCTGTCGTTGGAACAAAACAAGTGTATTTTCTTTCAAATATTGCTTATTTTACCGGAAATATGCCATACGTGAGGTGTTTTTATTAGCATAAAAGAAATGACTGGCTCTGCCTCAGCCGGTCCTGCAGAAAATACGCGGTGGCATCACCGCGCACTTTGGAATGTCCTTACGTGCAGAAGAGGTCATTTCCAGAAAAATGTGGCTACCGTGCGACTTCTACCACCTTTATAAGTATGTTTTACTATGTAACTCAATTATTCTGGGAAAAACCCGTATAATCCCTTTAAAGGGACTATCCCACCTTAACATTATATTTGAGTTGAGCTAGCCATTTTCATGGCTTGGCGTTGAAAATAAAGGGAGTGTGCCTACTCACATCGCTTAGTTGGGGTTATTGACACTGGTCTATAGAACACAATTTTCTGAATTTAACCAATACTTCATTTATCCAGATTCACCCTAGTTGCTGAGATATTCAAAGACTCCAGGAATTTGCTTGGGAGCAAAAAGTTATCGGGTAGACTCCAGAGGGCTTCCGCTACTAGAAGCACTGCAACTATCGATTAAACTGCTAGCATATTGTTAGCGCCGGCCAATAGCAATTCAACAAAACAGCTCGTGCACGCTGATAGCAGCAGCCGAACAGAAACTGGACGGCCATCATGTTTTCCGATGATGGCCATTTCGATGATGGCCGATGGCCATTTTTTGGAGAAGATATCAATTTAGAGCTACGGAACTTGCACATAATAAAGTTCACAGTGGCAAAAACGTGTTGTGCAAAGCTCGTCTTTCTATCTTGCATGATGTGACCGTAATTGTATTGTCTTATGTGCGCCGTTTTCCATAACATCACCATAGTGGCGATCGTTTTATAGATATCGAAACAAAAATAAACAAAAAACAATATAAGTGAAAATTCAGCTAAAGGGGCTCCAGATGTGAATTTCATCATATACAACAATCAAACCAACAGCTACTTACCGTATGAAAAATATTTTTGACATTCCAAAACAGTAGGCACACTCCCTTTAAGTATGGTAGCAGTTAAAACAACCACAATGATCTAATCAAAAATATATTAGAGTTTTATTTTGATATCTGTAAAAAAATAAGACCATGTGTATTTGAATAGGGCCTCTAAACCGACAGCGTCGTCTCTCTTTACCCAACTGGTAATGATAGTCGACTTGTTTTAAGGTCAGCCTTGGAATATTTTCGTCTTTCATTTCTCGATCCCCGGGTGGTTCGCAATCTAGACTAGCGTTATCAGCTGGAGTTGATGCAGCAGTTGGCCGCCAGGGACCGCTAGTGAGCCAGGGTGTTATGACGTCGCAAGCAAATGGTACCAGTTAAATATTTAACGCTAAATATTTATTTATTTATAAATAAATACATCAATATTTAGTGGCATCATTTGCTTGCGACGTCATTACACCCTGGCTCACTAGCGGTCCCTGGCGGCCAACTGCTGCAACAACTCCAGCTGATAGTGCTAGCCAATCTAGACACCGGGTGGTTCGCTTTTTGTGCGCAATACATATCGACAAAAAAAATGTGCCATACATTTGGCAGCACAAAGGATTTCCCTGTTATTAAAAACAAAATAATATGACGTCACCAACCCAACTTTCCGCTTAAAACTAAAAGGTGAATATCTTCCAAGATAAGCAATTGTTTTCGGAAAAAAGTTTACGAACATGTTGAGCTGATCTATCTATGTAGACATACAATTAAGTGTGATTTGACAACTTTAAAAAAGGTGGGACAGTCCCTTTAACCCTATTTGTAACAGGGGGGATTCCGCCCCCCCCTCATGTTTTTCGCAGATATCTCCAGAACGGCTGGGAACAGGTCCATGCAATTTTGGGACTTTTCATAGAATTAAATACCGCATTTGGAGTTAAAATTTTGAGTTCTTAACCTGAACAGAGGCGGTTCCAGGGCACAGTTTTGGGTGGGTTCGGAGGCGACATTTGGCGATAATACGGAAATGCGATCTTCACGGTTTCTTCCTAACTTCCTCAAGTATGAAGGAGTTACATCGGTTTACGGTGATTGCAACAAGTGCAAATTAGTTGATGTTATTGAAATGTCATAAAAATTGCATGGCAGAGGCGGTTTCAGGGGCTTGAAAAAGGGGGGGGGGGGGGGGTTCCAGGAAGTATTCAATGCTTGGCGGGAAGCCAATAGAGCGATGCAAGGGACATTTATAGCTATCAAGATGTAAAAGATAGCTTCTGCTTCCATTATTTTCATAATGTATTACATATAGAGTTTCAGGGGCGTGTTCAGGCACATGCAAAGGGGGGTGACTGACATGGTGATGACGATATGCCAGCGATAACGGCGCAATAGACGTTTAGCTTATAATGATATATGCACATATGAGGCCAGACAAGGGAATAAAGTCTTTTTTTTGCAGAGGCGCGCTCAGGAATGGAAAAAAGGGGTCATATTATTGCAGGGAAACTAAGAGGCATGGGCGTACAATGACATAACATACTGCAGTTTTCGGATGAAACACGCACCACAGGCTACTCTACGAACGATTATAAGATAATAGGCGAGTCCAGGTAGGGTAAAAAGGGGGGTAAGCAATGTTAACCCGCGCACTGCAAGGGCTTTGCGCCGAACACGAACTGCAGGGCGGGGGGGGATTTCCGCCCCCCCCCCCTGAGATCTCGAAAACTACGCAACGTAGCGAGAAGCGGAAAAAACATTTGATAGCTTCATACATGTTCTATCGAAAGTATTTCAGTGTTAATTGAGGTCACCAGAGGTCATCAAAGGTCAAATTTTCCAGTTTTTTTCTCCTGTTTTAGGACATCGCTCCAGAAATTCCCATATATCTCAGAAACGATGATAGTTAGAAACAAACTGAAAAAAGAAAACGTCAGTCAGTGAAATTTGTAATCGCTAAGGTGTCCTCAGATTTGATCTCAGGTCAATAATTGAGGCTCCAGAGGTCAAAAAGAAAAGAAAAAACGTTTTTTTGCTAAATCGTTTTTGCTATTAACTTTTTACCTAATAAAGATAACAGAAAACTGTTTACGCCATTGTGTTTATCTTGTCAAGGTGCTTTGAATGATACATATGGTGACCTTGTTAAGTCAACTTAACAATGTGACCTAAGGTCAAGGTCAAGTGGTGACCCAAGTAGGGCATGTTGCATATGGGAAGACGTGTCTCGACGAGACAAAGACATTGGTGTCTGTTTTACTTCTCTATCTTCATTATGTCGAGAGTTATGGACAAAAAAGTGATGGTGACCTCGCATGACCTCAAATGACCCAATAGGGGTCACTGAACAAAATTTACACTTGGATCATCAAGAATATCCTATATTAACATGATCCCGAAGTAATTGGACTAGTACCATGCATATCCTTGAAATAGGAAGCATTTGTATATTTCCCCATTGACTTATTATGGCTGGCTTTGGCACAACTGCAAAAAAAAATTGGTGGTGGGGTCACTTGACCTGGTCTGGTGACCTGACCTGAGATGACCCGAGCATATTTTTTTCTTAAAAGTGTGCGCAATTGATGTTCTAACAGGTGTATCAAAACTCGGCGGTTTTTTCGAAAAAACTCCGTTTTTTCGCTATCTTTGAAAAACCTGAGGGGGGGGGGGGGGGGGGCGGAAATCAACCCCCCCTGCAGTGCGCGGGTTAATTGAAGTTGTAAGTGAAATAGTCACTGTTGACTAGTTAGTATCATAATAGCGGATAATATACTTATCAAAAGGTCTTGTGCCGCCCCAGTTTAGATCCTGGAAACGCCTATGATGAAGTACAACATGCAAAAAGGAACTATCTACGATCAGTAACATATTTATAGTGCTGGGTAGCAACTTGTCTGCGGTTAATATTTTTTTCCCAATTTGACCTCCTTTTTCACTAACCTGGTACTGCCTATGGCAAAAAATATGATTTATAACTGTTTTGTCTAATGTCACAATCACTTACCATTTCTTTTATATAAAAAACATCAAAAATGGTTTTATTACGCATTTACTTCACCCCATATTGAGTGACCTGCACACGCCTATGATTTTCGAGTTTTCAAACGTCACCGTTATATATCAATTTCCAATTCAATATCTATCGATTCCTATTGGTTGTGTTAAAATCGGTCGATAAACATGAAAGCTATGTTGGATCAAAAATACCACTAAAATTTGTCGTTTTTGCCCCCCTGTTGCCCCCCTATCCAAAATGTATATTTGTTTATTATTTAGAAATGTAGATCGTGTTGAGGGGAACCAAACACCGTTTCATTTTTGAAAATCGGACAGGTAGATCTCGAGATCTCCGGGGGGCGGAATCCGCCCCCCCCCCCCCCCCTGTTACAAATAGCCTGTTATGGCGGCAGCTACACTTCATAGTTTCAACTTTCATACGCCTGAAGCCTGTTACAAATAGGGTTAAAGGTGAACTATTCCCTTTAATGACATCAGCCATACAACATACATAGGCCTGCCTTTTACTTATTTGCTGATGATATACTGCAATTTGTATTCAAGCTAGAAATGTTGAAGAGCTCCAAATATAGATTAATGAATTAATTCAACAAATATATAACGAGTGGTTCCATGTAAATATATTATCACTAAATGCATCAAAGACAAATTGCCAAATATATTCAAGATAAGTGACGTGAAAAGATCTTGACATAGTATTAAATGATACACCAATCACGAGAAAAACATGCATTAAATACTTAGGATTTATTGTAGATAAAAATCGTAAATTGAATAGTCATATATATATAGTGTAATGTGTGATAAGCCGTAATATAGGAGTTATCGGAATATCCTAGCTTTATGTATCCTCACAGCAACTTCTATTGCAGTACAATGCATGCTCCATCCATATTGTGCAGTGATCTGGATTCTGGTGTAGGAATTATGAAACTAACATTAACAAGCTTTTGATACTGCAGAAACGAGCGATTTGTCCGCCCCCGTAGCTCAGTGGGAGAGCGCTGGACTTCTGACCTATCCCGATAGTGGCAGCCCGGGTTCGAGTCGCTTCGACGCTCGATATTTGCCCCTGACTGGGATGACCTGCGGCCGGTGGCAGCGGTCGCTCGCACTTAAGGTCAGGTGACGTCAGTGAGCGGGGTGGGCCGTGTCTAGGTATGTCAGGCACGTAAAGCTTTTGCTTCTAAGTTCTGCTGGCTACGAGGAAGTGCGCGATCAGATGGTAGGGGTCAGGGCCTGTGCAACAAGCTATGCTTAGCGCGGGACCTGACCTCAGAAACCCATCCATTGAAAAGGTTCGGACTAAATTGATCAATACAAATAACATAATTGATACAAAATGCACCCTTCAATACCATCGTTTTTAAACACAGGTTTCTTAGGTTCCCAGAAATAGTAAAGGCACAGTGCATCGTGATTTTACTAGCACACTTAAATAAGAACTTACCTAATCCAGTATCAAGTATGTTTAGATATTGTGGATTTTCAAACATTTTGTGGTTCCTTTTGCATCCACCAATTATAGGTTATTTGCTTTATCTTGCAGTGCTCCAAAAATATGGAACAATCATTTGTACATTGTTTAGGGATTTGGATGAAGTTATAAAGAATAAGCAAACATTAAAGAAAGTTATCAGAAGTTATTTCCTCAATGCCGATCGTGCCTGTTGCTTGCCGACATTGTCTTGGTATTTGTCATCCTGTCATTGTCACAAGTTACTCGTGCTCAAGATTTGAGATTTTCTTCGGTGCATCGGTTGATTGCTTTATGTAACATATTTGTATTTTGTTTTGTCTCTTCTTTTTCTTTGCCTCATTGAGTTGTATTATTATCACTTTTCGTCGTTTAGGTCAAAGAATGGCATGCATGTGTTAAAGGGACACTCCCACCTTCCCAAAAGTTGTCAAATGTATGCCGCTTGTGGTGCAAAACATGAAGTAATTGCTGCCGAGCACGATTATGACATTTGTTTCTCGCTAACAGTGCTCAATTTCATAAAAGTTAAGTTTTAATATTTGGGTTGATGACGTCACATTGAGCTCTAGAGAGCTATACAGACATCCTTTACGCTGCCAAGGTATGGCACAATTATTTCGAGACAATTCTGGCGCTTTGAATACAAAACAAACCAACTACCAAACTATTTGAAACACGCAAATATCTCCAAGTCTAACCTTAAAACAAGTCGACTATCATCACCATTTGGTAAAGAGAGGTGACGTCATCGGCTTTAGACCCCTATTCAAATACACGTGGGGTTTATTCGTTACAATTGTCAAGACCAAGCTCGAATTTCTTTTTGATTAAACCTATGTGGTTGTTTTAACTGCTACCCTACTTAATTTCAATGCAAATCCAACAACATGGCTATCTCAACTCAAAACTAATGTTAAGGTGGGAGTGTCCCTTTAATCGGAAGAATGTATGTATGAATTATGGGTGTGCTTGGTTGTGTGCATGATGTATGCTTATCATGTATGTGTGAACCGAATGAGTGCCGCTTAATACTCGCACATTGGCAAAGCCTTGTACTGCTCTCAGACGTTACTAGCATACACTGCAAATCAATGAGAACTTTGACTGGTCTTCCTTCGAGAGCCTCACCGGCGCTTGACCGGCAGACCACCTCTACCACCACATGACCCTCTAAAGGCCAGCATAGAGTCCTCTACAGATCGGCAGGGGCCTCTAAGGGCCGGCAGATGGCCATCTACAGATCTGCAGGGCCCTCTAAAGACCGGCGGGGCCCTCTAAAGGCTGTCAGGGCCCTCTGAAGGCCGGCAGGGCCATCTAAAGGCCGGAAGGGCCCACTAAAGGCCGGCAGGACCATCTAAAGGTCGGCAGAGGGTCCTATATAGATTGGCTAGGGCACTGCAGATCGACAGGGCCCCTAAAGGCTGGAAGAGGGCCCTCTACAGGTCGACAGGACCCTCTACATGCTGGAAGGGCCCTCTAAAGGCCGGCATAGGGCGCTCTACAGATCGGCAGGGCCCTATAAAGGCCAGCAGAGGGCCCTCTACAGATTGGCTGGGACACTGCAGATCGACAGGACCCCTAAAGCCTGGAAGAGGGCCCTCTCCAGGTTGACAGGGCCATCTAAATGCTGGCAGAGGCCCTCTACAGATTGGCAGGGCGATCTACAGATTGGCAGGGCGATCTACAGATCGGCAGGGCCCTCTAAAGCCGGTAGAGTGCCCTCTCCAGATCGGCAGGGATCCTCTACAGATCAGCAGGACTTTATAAAGGCCGGCAGAGGGCCCTCTACAACCGGCAGGGGCCCTCTAAATGCCGGCATGGGGCCCTATGCAGATCGGCAAGGCCATTTAAAAGCTGTTAGAGGGCCCTATCCACACTGGCTGGGGCCCTTTTCTACGTATTTACATATACATGCCTAACAGACAAGCAAGTGCTGTTATTTATTCGTGTTACGATTTAAAAAAAGATTCGTGGGCGTTCTTTTATGCGACGTAAGGCGTTTTGCGGGCGCCTGCCACCATCCAAAACACTGGGGCCTTCGGCCCCAGGGGCCCCCCTCGGTCGCCAGAGGGGCCCGTCTGGCCTCCAGGGGGCCATGTGCCCCCTTGCCCCCCTGGCTACGCCCTTGTCCAGACCCCATTGTCGTTGTGTAGAATAGAGCTACTAACTGTCACTGAGGCAAAACTGTGGGCCCTATAAGAGGTCGAGTGGAGTGGAATTAGAATTAAATGATGGTGGACTGAGAGCCTTGCCTCGGCGACAGGGTCCTCATCTCCAGCCAGACGGGGCACAGACGGAGTCTGGTCTGTCCGTCCGTCCGATCGGGGCTTCAACGCTAGGCCGGGTCATTCAATAGGGTTTTGCGAGCATGCACAGATTAATAGTGAAATTATTATGCGCTATATCATTACAAACTTACAGGATTTTTTTTAAATTGGTAAAATAAAATTTGGAGGTGCCAACCGGCCTCTTGTTGGGGACACTCGATTTTTTCGTCAATATCCACTTGGGCATTATTTTTCTAAAATAAATCTGAAAATATCATTTTCGAATTATCAGTATGCTGTTTGACAACTGTAGTGATTCTCATGGAGTTATCATGGACAATGAAGCTGTTTCTCTGCATTTCCCGTAAGGATTGTAACCCTCGCTCTAGGGAAGTTTTTTTCACCTTCGCCCTAGGGGGGGGGGCCTGCCAAGCCCCCTGTTAACTTCCAAACCAAGCAACGTAGAGCAATGCGGTAAGAACCAGCATGTTGCCTGTTATGAGAAGAATTTAACAGTATGATATTTTTAGGTTTCAGGTCAACGGGTGACCTTCCAGGTCAAGTGAATGACCTCGGAATTACCACGTCCAGAACAGCGATTTTGCTCTTCAGAAAACCTCAAAATTAGAAATTGATAAATGTAAATAAAAAGGCATGTTCCTAGATCAATTTTGGCTCAGAAATACATAAAAGGTAATTATTTGTTCGTATCTTGTCAAAAAAGTCAAAAAAAGTTTTTTTTTTTAAATGACGTCATCAGTTTCTTACACTTGGGAGCCATCACTCAGTCAAAAATGAAGATATTACTTTGAAATTTGGTATGGGCATTGTCCATACTGAGATCTCTCACATTTATTCCGATTTTTCTAATATCTTCGAAAATTTTGATTTTGTGGGGATTTTTCAATTTTATTTTTTATTTTAGGGGTCAAAAACCCAAAATTTTGACAATTCGAGATTGCCATTTTAGAGAGATTGACATTTTCTATCTTTGGTGAATTGCGTTTGCAATTTGCTTTAAAACTCTGTTTTCTACATTTTTACAAATAATTATATTTTTTTTATACCAACATGACGTCATCAAAACATGATTATCTCCCAAATTACTTAACTTATTTCAAGTAAATTTTTACAGCATACGTATAATTGTTGTAAACTCAGCTACCGAAAATTTCAGGAAGATGCACTGCATGTGTTAAAAGTTATTAAAGAAAAACCTCAGGGGGGGGGGGCTGTCAGCCCCCCCCCCCCCGTAGGGCGAGGGTTAAAGCACCAGCTCGCAGCACCATCTATTGAGCGGACTTGCAATTTATGCACTAGGTGCAGTTTCCCGGCTGCAGAGGTCTGCAGAGGAGCTCCACACACACTGAAATGGAACACCAGCAGATTAACTCCATGTGAAATGGATTTAAAGTGGGTGGGGAGGAGTGCGCGACAACAAAATTGACTGCATGAGCTTGCTCCGCCCCTCGAGACATGACAGGTACCTGTCCTATTTCCAGGCCCGGTGCCTGTCCTGTCTCCAGACGTGAGGCCCGGCATCTGTAGTGTCCTGCCTCCAGACCACAATGGGCGGGCAGCGGCATTTAGCGCGACATAAGTCATTTTTTGTGACTTTCTACTCGATGCAAAACAAAATGTTGTAGTTAGACACAAAATTGATGGAATCCGAAAATGACAATATATATCCGCCAGCATGAATCGTATTTCGTATAGGTGAGCTTGAACACGGAACTTTGAACGGAGAAGCGGAACCGGCATCATGTGCTGTATTTTTTGTTCAAAGCTCAAAGTGAAATAACATACAAATTACAATGCTGAACGAGTTATTATGTGTTCGTTCATAAGAAGTAAGTCATGCTATATGTGAAAATTCATGTTAGCCTTTCCAAGAATGCATTTTTCGTTATTTATTAGCCATTTTATGAGAGGTGTCAAAAATGACCACGGATTTTTTCATATTTTATTTTGCAAGTGCCGATATCAAAATGCCCACTAGTGCCCGCGCTGCAAACATGATTTTTAGTTGACATGGACAATTCTAGATCGAACCACTGCTAATTTGGCTGCACCTTCCTGAGCCTTTGGAAGTTATCGTCATTTTTGTATCGCATGTCGCCCAACGTTCCCGGTCGCGGAGTGCCTCGTGGGCGGTGGGATGCGCCGACCAGCACCGACTCGCTGATTGGCTGGCCGGCTGACATTCACGTGACCTGTCTGACCGGATGGCGGGCTGCCGGGTTCATTCGGCAACCAGCGCTGAGCGTGTCCGGGCTCCGAGCGTGTCCGAGCGTGTCCGGGCTAGAACGAAGGCCTTCGTACGAAAGGCTATACGCATGCGTTTAGCGGTGTTTATTACCAGGGCTTCAATGTGCTATGCAATATTGTGCTGAGTATCGCATTTCAAACGCACCCATGATGAAACAATTTTGGTGATATAACTGAGAATTTCATCTGTTATTATGGTTTCGCTGCGATTTGTAGCTACTGCATTGGCATTGACTTCTATCACGATATGTTGCAATATTTGCTCATAAGAGCGTACAGGGTGCGCATTAAGTCCTGGCCGCTTCCATCATTTTCACAAACACATGTACAGAACACATATATTTTCGGATTTATATCCAAAATGCAGTTACACACAACAACTTAGGGACATGCCTATATCTCGATGTAGCCGCCGCTAGCCTCGATGACGGCCTCCACACGGCCTCGGAAGGAGCGGCAGGTGTTAACGATGTAGGCCTCCTCCATCCCATCCCAGCAGGGTCCTAGGATTGCTTTGAAGCTTGGATGCACAGTGGAAAATTCTGGCTACAAATAATCATAAAGAGTGGAAAATTCAACCAAAAACATATGTACTCGGCTTTATCAATATCCAATTACCCGCTCACCAGAATTAGTTATTAGGTACCTATGCCAATTCTTACATGTCTTTCCTACGCAGGCTGTCCCCATCATTGCATCCATTAATCAGTAGCAGGGTTCCAATTATCCAATACGTTTTAGAATAAGGAGTGGAAAATTCCTAGTAAAACTCGGGAAAGAGAGTGGGAAAATAGTACCCATAGGGTGTCGTTATCCACCCAAATTTACCAATGCTAGGACACTGCATCCCAGGCCTCCACGATGTGAGCCTTGAGAGACTCCAGGTTGGGATGGGATATCGTCTGAACATCCTCCTGTAAAACGCTCCAGATGCTGTAGTCGAGCGGGTTCAGATCGGGTGACGGGTGGCCACATCTCCTTGCGCCAGAAATGTGGCTTTCCCCGAGCTGGTCCGCCAGCTTCTGCTCGATGATGTTGGCGTTGTGTGCGGGTGCCCCGTCCTGCTGGAACACAAAGTTTCCATCCGGGTAGGTGTTCTTGATCCAGGGGATGTCCTCCGTGTCCAACAGACGCTCGTACACCTCCCTGTTGCTCTTCTCGTTGGCGTCCACGAAGATGATAGGACACTTCTTGCCGTCGGAACCGACCACTCTGAGGACCATGATCTTCTGCGGCGTCCACTTTCTGAGGACTTCGGACAGTCCGAGGTCGCCCAGGCCTGGGGTCATCTTCAAGATTTCCCCCAGAACGCAACTTGGTCTTGATCCGTCGAACTGTCCTCTGTTCAACGCCGCAGTCCGCCGCCACTGCGCGTTCGTCTTCCCGGATCCGGCCGCCCCGTGCAGGTAGCCAGCGACAAGTTGTCGTTTCCTCTGATTATCCATAACTAAACATGAAATGGAGGGGCTCTAATACTCCCCACAGGGTGTCCGGGATCAGAGGGGTCACGCCCCAGGTTATTGGCACACTGCCAACCAATCTAGAGTCGACGTAAACAGGCCAGGCGGAAAGCGGCCAGAACTTAAAGGGAGTGTGCCTACTCACATCGCTTATTTGGGGTTATTGACACTGGTCTATAGAACATAATTTTCTGAATTGACCCATGACTTCGTTTCTCCAGATTCGCCCTAGTTGCTGATATATTCCAAAGACTCCAGGAACTTGCTGGGAGCAAAAAATTATCGGGTAGACTCCAGAGGGCTTCCGCTACTAGAAGCACTGCAACTATCGATTCAACTGCTAGCATATTGTTAGCGCCGGCCAATAGCAATTCAACAAAATAGCTCGTGAACGCTGATAGCAGCAGCCGAACAGAAACTGGACGGCCATCACGTTTTTCGATGATGGCCGATGGCCATTTTTTGAAGAAGATATCAATTTAGAGCCACGAAACTTGCACATAATAAAGTTCACAGTGGTAAGAACGTGCTGTGCAAAACTTGTCTTTCTATCTTGCATGATGTGACCATAATTGTATTGTCTTATGTGCGCCGTTTTACATAACATCCCCATAGTGGCGATCGTTTTTTTTTTATAGATATCGAAACAAAAAAAATAAGTAAAAAACAACATAAGTGAAAATTCAACTAAAGGGGCTCCAGATGTGAATTTAATCATATACAACAATCAAACCAATAGCTACTTACCGTATGGAAATATTTTTGACATTCCAAAACAGTAGGCACACTCCCTTTAGTGCGCACCCTGTATAGGTAACTTAATTAACACAAAGTTTTTCTTTGCTAGGGTAACATTTTGTGTGTAATAAAATGTTCATTTTTGTGAATTTGGTCATCAAGGACATGATACCCAAAATATATAAATATCACGACATTTAAATGCTTTTCAATGACTTGAACATCACATAACATGCATCTACGTCAGAGCTATCGCACCACAGTTCGGGTCAATTTACAGTTGTCTTGTGCGGCTATTTTGCAATACTTCAGGTCGTGATGTTTATGTTTTTTTAAAAATGCGGAGAATCTCCGCAAGACAATCGTGAATGCATCAGACAGCATCTCATGCAAGCTCATATTGATGTAAGACATCTGAATCCCAGGGAAAGTAGATACACAATTATGTCGCGCTAAATGCCGCTGCCCGCCCAATGTGCAGACGTGAGGTCCGGTACCTGTCCTATCTCCCGGCGCGGTAGCATGTTTACAATCATGCTACGGGATTCGTACTTCGAGCGCTGATTGGTCAGTACACTTTGTGGATGCCGTCACAACCTCGGCATTCACACGTTGGGTGCTGATTGGTCAGTGTGTGAATGACGCCACACCAAAACCAACCAATGACAGGCAGGCAGGGAAACAGTGGGAACCTCCGGTCGGGAAATTCTTTACGATGAGCGATGAGCGCATGAGCGAGTTATGCACATGCGGAAGGAGAGAGTCTAGGATTTTGTTACGATTGTGCAAGCCGCAGTACATTGTTTACGAGTTTATGTTTCTCTTCATCCTTTGAAAACCTTAATTGCCTGCAAACTTTTTAGCTTTACAGACGCAAGATGGACATATCATTAGGACTAGTGGTGTCAATCGGTTACCGAAATTTTGGTAACCGAAAAAAATGTTGTGACCGATTTGGTAATCGGTCGGTCAGGCTTATCAATTTTTGGACACTTTTCGGTCAACCTAATCTTAAACAACTCACTTTTTGTCACACGTTTACACATTATATCCAGCAAATTTGCTCCAAATTCAATCAATTAATGTAAATACTAAATAGAACACATCATTATTTTATCAAGATTGAAGATATTGCTCACAAGAGGAAGTGAGGTCCTTAAAAATAAGTTGTGTATACCATCTTAAGTAGCAGGTATAAACCAGTAACCAGTATGCCCCTCCAACTTTGGCCAGATCAAATGTATTTCTTCCTATGTATGTATTTATGTAGTATGCATTATGCTGCAAATTAATGTAAAATGATTGAGGTCACATTTTTCCATCCTGTTTTCAATGTGCTTTCGGTCTTGCTTGCAGCATCCACTAGTTTGCATTGTAAATGTATTTGGTTCCCTGTTTCACAATTATTAATGTTATTTTCATATATTATTAATTCCAGTTTTTTTTCTCTCTCTGGAAACTGTACATGTGTGTTTTATGATGTTAAACAAAGCAATTTGTACAGTGCTATCTACATAAATAAGTATACGATTTGAAAATCGGTAAAATTTTGGACATTTTTGGCTTCAACCAAAATCGGTCGGTATTCGGTCAACCGAAATGCCTTCCATTCTGTATCGGTTTGGAATCGGTCATATTTCTTTGGAAAATGACGTCACTAATTAGGACCTATTGATTGAGGACCTATTGACCTATTGACACTTAGATTCGAACTCCGCCAGTTATTGTTAATTTCACTTCGATTCAAACTTCGTAGGCTTGGCTAACATCGATGTGAGAGTCGGGAACGGAAAGAAGGAAGTAAGCCTCAGAACCAACGCTACCAACCGGTCCCCGGTGGCAAGTTTACAACCATGCTACGGAATTTGCACCGCCCGCCGGTGGTGCCTCACGTTGACGTCATCTTCGTCGGCGCGAGGTGCGCACGGGCCATGGGAGGGTTTCAAACGCGCAAACGCGCAGCAGCTGCGTCGACGCGCGGTGGGCACGGTTCATGGGAGGGTTTGCTGTCGTACGCTCATAAGTAGGCGACTTGACTGATTTCGATGTACGGGCCTACGGCTTCTGTCAGTATGGCAATCAGCCATGTAGTGAAGTTAATTAGGTCTCTGATAACCCGTTTTATACATGTGAGATAGGCAAATTACAAGTGGTAAACGAGGTCTGCATGTCGCTGCACGGCGTCGGCTGCGTCGGCGTGAAATGTGCATGGTACTTGGTATGATTTCATGCAATGCGCTCAGTCAACGAAGCGGCGCGGTGGAAGGAGAGGTCTGCATGGTTGAAAATGTGATGTCCCTTGAAGTGACACCACTAAGGTTATTGTTGTAATGTCTATTGAATGTGCCATAGCCGCACCCGTAGAGGAAATGTTGCTATTATAACCGGTACATATTAAGTCGGGTAGAGCTATGCAGTATGCTACATGCTACAAAATCGTAGAAATAGTTGCAATTGTAACATCGCGAATCATAAGGGTATTTATGAATAATGCTGACAGGCACCCTACCCTGTACGACACAATGGGCATGGCTGGATACTAACTCCAAATCCTGCATGCCAAAAAAACTATCCAATTTGTGTGTAACAATGCAAAACAGCACAGATGGAGTTGAACCCTCGCCCTACACCCTCGCCCTCGCCCAATGACAGGCAGGCGAGGGCGTAGGGCGATTTGCTGGATATAATGTGTAAACGTGTGACAAAAAAGTGAGTTGTTTAAGATTAGGTTGACCGAAAAGTGTCCACAAATTGATAAGCCTGACCGACCGATTACCTAACCCCCCCCCCCCCCCCCCTGAGGTTGTTCTTGCATAACGGTTTAGACATGCGGCGCATCTTGCTGAAATTGTCAGGAGCTGAGTATACAACAATTATACGTATGCTGTACAAATTTCATTGAAATTGGTTTAGAAATTTGGGAAATAATGATGTTTTGATGACGTCATGTTGGTGGAAAAATGATAAATGTTTTGAAAATCGTAGAAAACAGAGGTTTAAAGCCAATTGCAAACGCAATTAATCACTGATACAAAATGAAATTTTCTTTAAAATGTCAATCTCGGATTTGCAAAATTTTGGGTTTTTGACGCCCAAAATTAACAAAAACTGTTTTGTTTTGTAATCACCACAAAATCAAAATTTTCAAAGATGTTAAAAAACGGAATATATGTGAGATATCTTAGTATGGACAATACTCAAACCAAATTTCAAAGAAATATCTCTATTTTTGACTGAGTGATGGGCGATGGCTCCCTAAGGTAAGGAATTCATGACGTCATTTTTTTTAATAACTTTTTTGAACTTTTTTTGACCAGATACGAATACATAATTACCTTTTCTGTATTTCTGAGACAAAACTGGTCCAGGAACATGCCTTTTTATTTACATTTATCAATTTCTCATTTTGAGGTTTTCTGACAGAGCAAAATCGATGTTCTGGACGTGGTCGATCGAGGTCATTCACTTGACCTGGAAGGTCACTCGTTGACCCAAAACCTAAAAATTGCATACCGTTAGATTCCAAACATGACGGGCAACATGTTGGTTCTTACCGCGTTGCTATATGTTGCTTGGTTTGGAAGTTAACAGGGGGGTCTTTTTAGGACCGTAGGGCGAAGGTGAAAAAAAAACGTAGGGCGAGGGTTAATAGAGTTGGTGGTCCCATTGCCCCACCATCTTTGTGTTTGTTCCATCAACTTTTGCAAAGTCGAAGATATTCACATGTTAAAAATAGGGTAGGTATTATGCACCAACCAAGCTGGAAAAAGGATTTTCCAGATATAAAATATTTATTTTTTTATATTTTTGTTATTGGAAAAGCTCCATCTATCCAAAACTGAAACAGTCCTTCACCCTATGCGGTCCTTCTGTTTGCCAAGGTGTCTTACCATTTTAGTGACACACTAGCTTCTGACCGAATTTTTGCGATGCCATTTGCCACTTGTCAGGCGTATGAAAGTTGAAACTATGAAGTGTAGCTGCCGTGAACTCACAACACACATTTCATCACCACTTAAACTCCTCTCGGTTGGTAGCGTTGGTTCTGAGGCTTGCTTCCTTCTTTCCGTTCCCGACTCTCGCATCGATGTTAGCCAAGCCTACGGAGTTTGAATCGAAGTGAAGTTAACAATAACTGGCGGATTTCGAATCTAAGTGAAATCAATAGGTCCTATTTAAATGTCCATCTTGCGTCCGTAAACCTAAAAACTTTGCAGGCAATTAAGGTTTTCAAAGGATGAATATAAACATAAACTCGTAAACAATGTACTGCGGCTTTCACGACCGTAGCAAAATACTAGGCTCTCCTTGCGCATGTGCAATGTGCATAACTCGCTCATGCTTGTAAAGAATTTCCCGACCGGAGGTTTTCCACTGTTTCCCTGCCTGCCTGTCATTGGTTGGTTTTGGTGTGGCGCTATTCATACACTGACCAATCAGCACCCAACGTGTGCATGCCGAGGTTGTGACGGCATCCACACAGCGTACTGACCAAGTGCGAATCCCGTAGCATGATTGTAAACTTGCGGACCGGTACCTGTCCTGTCTCCAGACGTGAGGTCCGGTACCTGTCCTATCTCCAGACGTGAGGCCCTCTTCCTGTCCTGTCTCCAGATTCAGTTTCCACTGGGTTAACCTGTTGGTATTCCATTTCATCGCGTGTGGCGCCCCTCTGCAGGCCTCCGCAGCCCGAAAACTGCACCTAGTACATACACTGCAATTCCGCTCAATAGATGGCGCTGCGAGCGGGTGCCTTAAAAATCCTTACGGGAAATGCGGAGAAACAGCTTCAATGTATATGATAACTTTATTAAAATCACTACGGCTGGCAAACTGCATACGGATAATTCGAAAATGATATTTAAAAAAAACGTAAAATATTAATGCCAAAATATACGATATTGACGAGAGAAAAAATGGCAAAAGTGTCTCCAAAAAGAGACCGGTTGGCGGCACCTCCAAATTTGGAAGAAAAAATAATGTAAGCTTGTAATGACAGCGCATGATAATTTCACTATTAATCTCAAATCTGTTTTTCATGACCCGGCCTATTGAACGCGGCGGCCGTCGCCTGGACCAGCAGCACCGCAGCGGGCGTTCTGCACGAGAACCACACTCCGACCGAAGCTCGCTGAGAAGTTCCCATACCCGCGCTGGGCCAGCTTTACCGTCATCGTCACATAGTACTGCCGCAGCTGGATGACTGTGCCTGCCGCTGTACTCCGGCCGCTGTGGCCGACACTGCGCCCTTCTCTGCCGGTGTGTCCGTCACGGCCGCTCTGACGATCGAATCCCGCCGCCACTGCGCCCCAATACCGGCTCGGTGCGGCGGCGGCACCTGCTCTCGTCGTCGGCGGCGGCGGCCTGCGCGTCGGCTGACTATTGATCATGGAGCGGGGCGGCGACGGACCGCGGCCCGCCCGCGCCGGCGCCGAGCCGCCGCCAGCCGGCGAGCCCGACCGGCGCCGAGTCTACCTCGAGGACGTGGCCAAGGAGTTTGACAGCTGGCTGTTCTGGTGCGACGCGGACGGCGCGGCGCCGGCGGCGCGACGCGAGCCCGACTACCAGGTGGTGACCGCGCATCGCGTCCAGCTGGGGGACGCATCGGCTGGCGAGACGGCGCGGCTGGCGGCGCCGGAGGCACACGCGGCCTGCTGCCGCATCCCGAGCCCGACTGAGGAGCTGCTGGCCGAGTCACGGCAGCGACTGCGGCAGACGGCCGCTATCGCCGCTATCGCCGCTGATAGCCGGCCGGGGAGTGACGCCGCCGGAGCTGCCGGGCCGGCCGCCGGTCACAGTGTGACGACCGCGCCGCGAGTCGCCACCAGCGTCGCCTCCGACTCCGGCGTCGTGTGCGAGGCGTCCACCGCCGACGAGGCGAGCGACCTAGAGGAGGACGCATCTGTGCGCTCCGGCCACGAGATGGGCAACAAGATGGGTACGGCCACGCCCGAGCGGCGGAAAGTGCGCGCCAAGGACTCGCCGTTCATGAAGGTGATCAAGGACTCGGGCAGGAAAAAGAGACTGGGCGGCTCGGCCTCGTCCAGTGCGGAGATCCTGGACGCGGCGACCACGGTGAGTGCGGTGTCACCGGCGGCAGAGGCGGCAGTGACGCCCTCTGACGGCACCGACGTGCCGGTGCGGGTGGCGCGCTTCCCTCGGCCCGGCCCGGACTCCCCGGTCACAACAGAGCCGCCGCCGCGCCAGCGCAGCCCGCAGCCGCAGCCGCAGCCGCAGCAGGAGCTACAGACGTCCACAGAGTGGCCGGCCTCGTTCATCACAGACTCTTGGAAGCAGGTGCGGCGGCTGGAGGAGGGCCGGGAGCTGGCGGTCGGCGCCGCCTCCGATGAGAGCTCTGACTCGTTCACCGACCCGCTGAGCTCGTCCCGCGCCGGCCGCCACTCGGCAACCTCCAACACGCTGCGGCTGGACGCCGACCCGGACACGGCCACGCTGACCGACGCCCTGGCCACGGACGAGCTGCCGCTGGACGAGGCGCCCGTGCGCCGGACAGACGCGTCGCTGCGGCTTGACGACATCGAGCTCTCCGTGGACGAGTCGCTGAGCTTCGGTCCGGAGCTGGCCCGCTCGTGCGACCCGTCGCTGCTGCACGGCCTGCTGAGTGGGTCGGCGCCGAGAGCGGCCGCCTCCTGTGCCGCCCCGGCGACGGCGGCGGCGGCGGCGGCGGCGGCGGCGGCAGCGGTGGTGGACAAGAGTCGTTCGTTCTCGCAGTGGGACGTGTGTGAGCTGGAGTCGTCCCGGCCAGCGGCGCGGCCCGGCTTCACCGTCACCAAGCACCGCAAGGTGGACCTGGGCGGCCGGCTGAACCAGACTGCGCCTGGATCGGACTGCACGGCGTCCGAGCAGTGCCTGCCAGGGTCGGCCTCCAGACTGCGCCTGGACCAGACTGCGCCTGGACTGGACTGCACGGCGTCCGAGCAGTGCCTGCCAGGGTCGGACGTCGAGCCGCGGAGGAGCTCTGCCGGCCTGTTCAGCGAGTCGAATGTCCTTCGCAAGGTGGCCAGTCTGACGCACACCGCCACCGGCCAGAAGGTCATCCGGCCGCGCTACCTGCCCGAAAAACTCGACTTCAAGCACTACGAGAAATTCGAAGGTCAGATGCTGGTCAACTGGTTCGTCTCGTCGTTCGGTGTCGAGCTGCACAGCCGGTCGCCTCTGGCCGAGCCCGAACTGCGCGCGCTGGCCGGCCAGTTTCTGACGCACATGCTGGCCGCCGGCGTGCTGCACCAGATCGAGGACAGCTCGGCGCCTCTGGAGCCTGTGTTCAGGCCCGACCTGATGTACCACTGGGCGCACTCGGAGCTGCCGTCGTCGCAGGTGTCTACCCCGCGCCGGCTGCCGGCGGCCGTCTGGTCGGCGTTCAGTCCAGGCCTGCCAGGTTTGCCCGGCCGGGCGCCGTCGGAGCAGGTGGCGCTGCCGTCGCCGGTAAAAGCGGCGTCTCCGTCGCCAGCGAAGGCAGACGGGTCTCCAGTGAAGGTAGCGCGCCGCTCGCTTGACCAGGTGCCCAGCGCCGAGGCTCGGAAACTGGTCGAGCTAGAGGACAAGCTGCGCTTGCTGGAGCAGCAGCTGGAGAAATACAAGAGCATGGTTGGACTGCAGGAACTTACCAAAAACATGAAGAATGACTTTGGGTCGCCGACCTCTGACAGTAAAGGCCGTGCTCCGTCCGTCCGATCGTCGACGACTTCATCTAAGACGGCGTCGCCCTTCTCCAGTCCTACCAAGCCGGTGCAGATTCCGCCGCTGCTTCCTCAGCCGGGCATCTCCGCCCCACCCCCCTACATACCTCCCCCGCCCCCGCCCCCGCCCGGGCTTTTTTCAGATCCTCCGTCCCCGCCACCACCCCCTCCCCCACCGCCCCCTCCCCCCACCGCCCCCTCCTCCCCCTCCTCCTCCCCTGACTGGTGCGGGAATTCCCTCGCCCCCCATGCCTAGACCTAGTGTCCCCCCTCCGCCCCCCATGCCTGGATCTAGTATCCCCCCTCCACCACCCATGCCTGGATCTAGTATACCCCCTCCGCCCCCCATGCCTGGATCTAGTATCCCCCGTCCGCCCCCCATGCCTGGATCTAGTGTCCCCCCTCCACCACCCATGCCTGGATCTAGTGTCCCCCCTCCACCACCCATGCCTGGCGTAGGACCACCCCCTCCGCCTCCGCCGCCGCCGCCGCCGGCGGTGGCTGGAGGTCCGACGCCGCTGCCGCCGCCGCCGCCAGGCGGCTGGAATCAGCAGCCGGCAGTGCTGCGGAAGGTTACCGTCAACCCCAAGATGCCGATGCGGCCGCTTTACTGGACTCGAATACAGATACCGGCCACAGTGGCGCCGCCACCGCCGGCGGCCGCCGGCTCGGAGTCTGCCGCCGACAGCGCGGCCGACGGCCCGGAGCGGCCGGCGGCGCCCACCCTCCTCTGGGACAGACTGGAGGAGGAGCCGTTCGAAGAGGAGGAGTTCTCTGACCTGTTCGCCAGGCAGGTCGTCCAAAAGAAGCCGGTCAAAAAGAAGGAGGTCAAGAGTCCCAAGAAAATGGTGAAGCGGACTAAGTTGCTGGACAGCAAGCGGTCACAGAACGTCGGCATCCTCATCTCCTCTCAGCACCTGGAGATCGGCGACATCGAGTCGGCTGTGCTGAACTTCGACACGTCCGACCTCAGCCTGGACCAGCTGGAGCAGATCCTGGAAATGAGGGCCACTGATGACGAGCTGAAAACCATCCAGAAGCACCTGGACAAGAGCCCCGACGTGCCGCTGGACAAACCTGAACAGTTTTTGTACGAACTGAGTCAACTGCCGCACTTTGCCGACCGCATCACGTGCTTCACGTTCCAATCGTCGTTCCGTGAAACACTCTGCATGCTGGAGGCTAAGCTGGATAATCTGAAGGGCACCTGTAAGATGCTGATCTCTTCTAAGTCGGTGCAGCACGTCTTTGGCCTGATCCTCGTCCTGGGCAACTACATGAACGGCGGCAACCGGACCCGCGGTCAGGCGGATGGCTTTGGCCTGGATATCATCGGCAAGCTGAAGGATGTGAAGAGCAAAGACAGCTCTATCACCCTGCTGCACTACATCGTCAGGAAATATGTACAGAAACATGACCCGGAGTGTCGCCAGTTGCCAGTGCCCAGTCCCTGGGACGTGGAGCGGTGCCAGCAGATCAAGTTTGACGAGGCGTCCACCGAGCTGCGCCGGCTCGCCAAGGAGCTCCGCGACTGCCAGCGCCGCACGCAGAAGGTGGCGGCTGCCTCGGACGAGGTTCATCTGCAGCCCTTCAAGGACAACATGGAGACCTTCCTGCGAGAGGCCGACCAGAACCTCACCGCCCAGCAGGACAACCTCAAAGACTGCGAGAAATGCTTCGCAGATATCTGCATCTTCTTCCAATGTACACACCGGAAGGACGGCAAGAAGATGACGCCGAAGGACTTCTTCCTCATCTGGTCACCCTTCTGTGCAGATTTTGCTGACATCTGGAAACGGGAGCAGCTGAATATTGTTAAAGAGACCACGAAAAAGATGAAGCAAATCCAGCAGGACAAGAAGAAGGTGGTGAAGAAGGCGAAGGAGGCCGGCGGCCTGAAAGCCAAGCTACGTCTGTGACGGACGGCAGACGCTACAGCCCTGCGCACATCGCTGGCCAGCCCTGCGCACCGTATAGCGAGGCTACCCAGCTACCATTGCTGGTAGTTGACCCTCCTGGCCATCTGCCAGCAGGTCTGACAGTCGCGACGGTGCCTGCCAGGTCGCGACGGTGCCTGCCAGGTCGCGACGGTGCCTGCCTACCTCTGTGGGCATCAGCTGTGCAGTGCGATGTGGGGTGGAGGCCGCCGGCCGGGTGGCGGTGTGGGGTCCTACCCCCCGTCGGCGGTGTGTAAACACGGACCCAGTTCGAGTACTTGCGAGCTGAGGCGAAAGACGCACGAGGTGACCCCGAGCTGACTGGATGCACCCGCGGCAATGTATGGGCCGCCACAGATCTGTGTCTGCCGACCGACAAGCGGCTGCAGGGGATGGCGCGCGCCGTTCAATGGACTCTGACAGCCGTCCGTCGTGGGAAAGTCTGCCGTACCCGGTGTGGGTGCCGTGCAGGCGTGGTTGCTGGTCACAGAGCTGTGTGGTGCGGCGGCGGTGGCGGTGATGTCCGGCCAGCTCAGCGATGCTGGACGCCGGTCTGTGTGCACAGACAATAGAATGCCGGCTGGTGGAGCGACCGACTGCGGTAGCTGCAGCCGGCACCGGGCGTACTCGGACGACACTCTCGAACGTTGTATGTACCACCATGCAGACTGGTTATTGATTCAACTTTTTTGGAACGATTCAATCATGATTCATTTTGGAATCTGAATGATTCAATCACCGTTCGATTCACGGCTAAAAAATTTGAGAATCGATTCCTTCCAATTCAAAGAATCAAAATAAATATTTTAATCGATTCACGTTTGATTCAACATATAAATATATGCGGTGAATTTATGTCAAATTAATAAAAATGGAAACTCATATATATAAATATATATGATTATTAAAACATTGTTACAACAGTAGTAATGAAGTATAAATGAATATAGCCACTGGGACTGCGTGTATTTGCACAATTTACCAGTGTACTTGAATCGTTAAGATTCGTTAAATCTTTTGATCCAATCAGCCTTGATTTTATGCGGGTTTTGATTCAATCACGATTCATGAATCAAAAGATCTGATTGTGAATTAATTATTTTTGTATTCAATTAATTTTGATTGACCGATTCCAATCGATGTAATCAGTGTCGAATCAATAACCAGTCTGCCACCATGTATGTGTGGAATGTTTTGCGCTGCTTGTGTGCCGGGTTCCGCCTACCCAGTTGTAGTGACCTGTGCTGCCGCTCTCAGCTCGGCTATGACCTTATCCCGGCCGTGTGTCAGTTTGTGTAATATTGTGCTTCCGCGATATAATTAATGACAAAGCGACATGAACTGCATTCTTTGATGAGAACATGATGTAGCAGAGATAACAAAACTATCACTGAGGCTAATGATAGTCACCCCACTGAACCCCTCCCCACCTAAACATTGGCCATGAGTAAGACAAGTCACAACATGGAGAATCTGACCACCAAGAGTGAGGCTGACAAAGGGTGCAGTTGGTGGAGTGGATCCAGATGATGATGCTTCATTTGTGCTTAGTCATGCATAAATGTCCGCCCCTGTAGCTCAGTCGGGAGAGCGCTGGGTTTTTGACCTCACTCGGTGTGGCAGCCCGGGTTCGAGTCGCTTCGGCGATCGCTATTTGCCCCTGACTGAAAACAATATGATCTCGAAAACAACGCAACGTAGCGAGACTATTCAACACTGCCGGACCCACAAGGTGCTCCAGAGTAGAGAACCCGACTCCCTAGCAGCCGTCCTCCGTTTGAACTCGGACGTACGGCAACGTACAACCAGGCAGGACGGTCTGTTCCACGTACCTCGGTCCAGAACCGAGGCCGGGAGACGGCGCTTCTGCTCGAGAGCGCCGGCGCTGCACAACCAGCTGTCATCCCATCTGGTTACTCTCAGCGGGCAGCGTTTTCAACGAGCATTGAAACGGCAGATGTGTGCCTGAGTGTGTGTGCGCGTGCGTGTGTACGCAGATGTGTATGTTTGTGTATTCTACGCCAGCTTTCATTTTTGACTCTGGAACCCTCCACATGACTCGGAGCCTGAAAAGCCACTGCTGCTGTGGAGTGTTCCTTAAACGAAATACAAATACAGTACAAATACATGGGAATGCATATCCAGGGCATAAGACTCAAAATTTTCCCGCCGCTCCGCGGCGCAATTTGTTTAAGAGTTCCAGGTCTTGAGCTTAACAAAAATATTCCAAGTTGGTATAGCTGATTCCAAATTGGTGTCGCTGGTTCCAAAGTTGATATGGCAGTTTGATAACTCCAGTTTTTAAAGTTGGTATGGCCCATGCCATTCCTGTCATCCTGCATTTTCCATCCTTGTAACGTGCCTTTTCATCCGATTTGTTTGGCCCTTTCAACGCTCGGGAAGGGGGCCCTTTCGAGGCACCCCCCCCCCCCCCCCTGGACGAAATCCTGGTTACGTGCCTGTCTGAGATGATAGCACCGAAAGAAAGTGTGATGACTAGTAAATTCCTTCTGGTAACTAGTGAACTATAGTAAACACCCTTCATACATGTCGCAAGAAATGAAGAAGTTACAGTTGATAACTTAGTCACATTAAGTACAAACTTAACTATGACACCACAATGCCACTTGAAAATAAAGGCTATATGATGCTCTATTTAAAGTGTTCAAGTTTGATCATAAATAAATGGTAATCCGTGCGGGAACGAGAAAGACGGAAATTATATTAAATATATATTGCATAATATTGCAGGCTGGGTGGGCCCTTTTTCTGGAAAAGCTGCCTCCCCCAACCGAAAATATGTGGCGCCGGCCCTGAACGTTCCGCGCCATTGAGACGAGTAACATTCGAGACAGTAACAGACATATGATACCACGCGAACCCTGCTACGTATACAGCTCTGCGGTTCTGTCGCAGTAGCGATAACATGCTGCGGGCTCGATGTCGTGGCCGTACGCCGCGCATGTCACCACACCGATGTCGTGCCAGGGCCCTGGCCAGCCCAAGGCCCTATAAGAAGGTAGAGTCATCCGGCGATTTGACCGAATCCGACTCAGGGGTGGTGACGTCATCTGGACGTAGAATCCCTTGCCCCTATACAAATCAATGATAACTCGCAATGTTTGAAAGACTATATAGAGAATTCTACCCAGCCGATTTACATGAAACATGCACTGAAGGAAAGACCGATTCAAGGTCTCTAACTTATCTAAATAACATTTTGCTCCTAAGTAACTGCTATTTTGACAGCGAAGGAACTCCTATCTTACTCCTCCGCTCCTATTCCCTCCGCGACTTCCACGCCGCTAACTCCGGGCGCGGTGGCGCAACGGCAGGATGTTCGACTTGTGATCGAGAGGTTGGAGGTTCGAATCCCCCCAGTACCATGAGGCTTTTTGGTGAACTTGTTGAATTTAATTAGAATGCAGAGTGTTTATCAATGAGGGACAGGATGCTCCAAACTAATGATACCATTCTACCACATCCGGTGAGTAATCAGTAGGTATCGGGTTCAAATCCCGCGATGGTTAACGGCTTTTTGGCTATTTTTCATTTGAATAGGCATCCACATAGGCCACAATGCATACGCCCTGTATCGATGATCAGGTAGATGCTGTAGATGCAAACTGATAACACATAACTATCACACTTGGATAGTAATTGGATGGCAGCGGGTTCGAAATCCGCAGTGGGTGACGGCTGTCCTTAACCCGGCATTGGCTGGGGTGTCAGCCGAACGTCATTGGCTGGGGAGGGGGGGGGGGGGGGGGCGTTTTTCGCCCCCTGGTTATCTTCCGAACCAATAGCCGCAGCGAGGCGCGCAAGACGGCAATCGAAAGCTCTCAATGAGGCACATCCAAAGCATACACGACATTTTCCAAATAAAGTCACATGTCAAGTCACGGTCAGGTCAAAGGTCAAAATTGAGATATTTGAGTTTGTGGGCCATACTTTCCATCCAAAGCCTTAGATTGAGACTATTATCGCACAAAGAGCTCTCAAAAGTATAATACATATCCCGCATAAGCAAAAGTTAAATTGTAAGCAAAGGTCAAGGTCAGGTCAGATCACAAAAGGTCACTATTGGCAAGAGGTCTACGAAAGTCATGCGACACATGTTGTATGGGTTATTCTACACGTATAATTCGATAGTAGCAGCCATTTTCACAATCTGACACCATATAAGGTCAAGGTCAGGTCACATAAGGTCGAAATTTGAAATAGATAAATATAAATAAAAAGGCATGTTTCTAGACCAGCTTGGTTTCAGAAATACAGTGCTGACATTTATTTGTTTGTATCTGGTCACTAAAAGCAAACAAAAAAACGCAATTTCAAAATATGACGTCATGAGTTACTCATACTTAGGGAGCCATAAGTCAGTCAAAAATAAAGATATGGCTTTTAAATTTGGCTTGGGTTTGGGTGATACACGAAATCGCTGGCAAGCACTGATGCATTTGCGACCTCCTTATCGTATATTAAACTATCTCGATCCAAACAAATCAACTGGGCCGGACGGAATTCCTGTAAATGTTTTGAAAATGACTGCTCTTCTGATCGCAAAGCCCCTCTCACAACTGTTTAACAAATCAATAGAGAGCGGTATCTATCCCAGAGCCCTCAAGGAAGCGAATGTTCGACCGATATTAAAAAATAAAGGTTCACCTTCCGACTACACCTCTTACTGCCCGATAAGCCTTCTCTCAACTTTATCAAAAGCATTCGAAAAATCGTTTACAAGAAAATGTATTCACATTTCACTGAAAATGCTCTCTTAACAGAAAAACAAAGTGGGTACCGGCAACACACAGTACACAACATCTGCTACTACTTGACGCATAGCCTTTATAAATCTCTTGACGTCGGATGGACTTTACTGCAATTTATCTCGACATTTCCAAATACCTCGACCAAATCTGGCACAAAGGACTAATACACAAATGTATATATTAATTTGGCATAACAGGACCTCTTCTTGACTGGATTACATCATACCTACAGCATAGACGAGTAATTATATGGAACACGCCTTCAGCCCTTAGGACTTTAAACACAGGCTGCCCCCAGGGTATTAGGACCCTTATTAGCACTTATTTATCTAAACGCACTCTCAAATCGAACACAAAATGACATCCTCTTTTTCGCTGACGATACCTCTCTCTACTATTCTCACACGACAACGGACTTCCGCGCGACGCAGCTCTCACTTCAGGACGACTTAGACGAGATTCACAACTATGGTTGGGAATGGGTGAGAACTTTCAACACCACAAAAACGATCCAGCAAACATTGTCACATACACGCACTCAACAAGCACCAACACTCACATTTTGAGGTGATCCGATACCAATCCGAGAAAGTCACACACACATCTTGGTATAACTGTTCTACAGACCTCCGATTCCACGAACACGTCAACACAATCTGTCATAACATCAACAGAACATGAAGCCCCATTGTATTCTATATCACAGCACTTGCCACGGCCCATTCTCGACCAAATCTACGAAATGTGCATACATCAGACCGCACTTCGATTATTGTGACGTTGTCTACGACGGACATATTACCATACAGGACTCCACTAGACTAGAGACATTGCAAAATTGGGCCGGGAGACTGGTGACAGGGGCACTATTTCGAACATCTACCGACAAATTACGGTTAGAACTGGGCTATTTCGCACTGACTACAAGACGACGCATACACAGACTAAGGGTGCGATCGGCAACACGACGAATTCGCTCTCCGACGAATCCAACGAATTCGTTCTCCGACGAATTCGCTGTCTCGTGCGTTCTGGAACAGCAACAATTATCCGCCGGTTTTGTCACTGCTGCGCCGTGTCATGGTTTGTGTGGTTATTTTACTTGTTATCAGAAATCACGGTACTTTGAAGTTCGTCAGAAATGATGTTCATTGTTCAGTGGTAGAGACAGGGTATGTCATATTCTCTTTTCCTAATGTTTGATGAGCATTGGTCATTTTATCGGACTTCCAAAATAAATTAGCCCTCCCGACGACTGGTTTGGAAATTCGCGCTCAGACAGAGCGAATTCGTCGGGCGAATTCGCTCGTTTGCAGATTCGTCGTGTTGCCGAACACAAACTGAGCGAATAATCGGTGACCAACGAATCACCGACGAATTCGTCGTGATTACGGCGAATTCGTCCTGTTGCCGATCGCACCCTTATTCTGTATCACAAACTGAACGACCATGAACAACACACACCATGACACCACACTATGTTACGTCAATTATGCAGAACACCCGAGCAGAGGACATCGACATCAACATCACTTCGATAAACGTGCAATGTTCGGTGAGCTGAAGACCCCGGTACGGGGAGCCCCCACTGAGCCACAGCATGACCCACTGACTCGGCCGACTGTTGATGGTGGCGGGTGCCGCGTGTCGGTCATGCGATCAGCGTGTGCCAGGCCAAACTTACTTGGCGCTACCGACGTGCTGCCGAATCTGTTTTGCCCTTCTCCTGTTGGCGGCTGCCTCGACCTTGGCTTGATTGAGACAGCGGAGTCTAATATGGAGTCGGGTGCTCACCAGTTTCCTGACGATCCGCCGATCCAGTCCAGGTTCCTTCTCCAGGAGCAGCTCCATCAGCCGACGGATTACTCCTGGCTCCTGGTCGGCACCGCGGCCCATGATGAGGCTAAACAAAACCTCAAACCCCTCAACCACCGACATCCAGCGCTCCGATGGCACCATCAACCCTCCTCTACTCACCACGCGGATCCAGGTGGATGGCACACGGCTCTGGGGCGCCGTACGGGTCGGCAGACCGAGGGAGGCGTCAATGTGACAGCAGCTTGCGGCAACATATCCCGCTACAAACGCCAGGCCCTCCCGCTCCAGACCTATCTCCTCAGCGGAGCTCCCCAACTCCGTCACTTGCCCAGCTGAGCTGATCGCCTGACCAGCATCCGCGTCCTCGTCATCGATGATCGGCGGCACGGCAGGTTGAGTAGTGGCGCTCTGGAACGCCAGCTCAAACTCGTCTTCCTCCACAGCGGCGGAGAGTTCAGTCGGATCTTGGATCTGAAAGTACGTATTGTAGGTCTGAGCTTTAAGGAAGAAAAGCAGTGCAACAATACGGTTCATAATAAATGTCACTTCCAGCATATTTCGCCGTCTCTCCGCTACAGGGAAACCTGGAGAGATGGCCTGTGCCGTAGCACACACATATACAGCACTATCTTGAATTCGTCTATTGAACAGCACAGTAAGCTTTCAACAACTCAATTCAACCTTGGCTATGCACGGAAGGCGTCGCGTAAACTTTAACAGAGTTGCTACAGAGGTGGTGAAATGCACTGGAAGAGGCGTTTATTGTGAAACCAATCGTACAATGTGGTGAAAATATGACACGTAATCTCTATTATCGGAATTAATATGTTTAGGTATCTAAGAACTGTTATATTCACTGACGCAGGACTACAAATTGTGACAAGGTGAGTTTGAGGCATTCCCTAAACTAGACGCTATATGATCATTGATCAATGTTGGTTACTACACAAACAAATGAAACGTGGGTAAAAGAGTGACATTGGTAAAAATGAGACACGACTGCGGTCTGCGAGAATTGCATATTTTGAGAAGAAGAAAAAAACACCGACAAGAATAAAAACAGCGCTCATCGCCTGAATTATGTCACACGATAAAATAATGACACCATCGAATGATGTTTGATAACTTAATACGGCACTCTTGGACTTGGTGTCATATGATGTAGTATTACCTGGATCTGCAGACCCTCCAGGGCCTCGTTGCTCAGGTTGTCCGGCATGTCGAGCCTCTGCCCGGTGCTGATGAAGCCCGTGTCCCGCTCCAGCCGCACAGCCCGGCCACTGCTATTGGCGGCCACCAGTGGTGATGGCGCCATCAGCATGATGCGTAGGCGCGACCGCGCCTCCACAGCGTCCGGGGTCGTGTTTTGCCCGCACATGCCCCGGAGCTGGGAGAACGCATTCTCCAAGCAGTCCTGATTGAGCCTGGTCGTCATCAGGTAGCGCAGGCCGGGCACGCTGGCAGTCAGCTCAGAGTGCAGGCCACGCAGTGAGGCCGTACTGCGCATGATTCCCCGCTGAAAGGGCAGCCTTGTTGAGCGGCCTTCGGGGTGCTTTGGAGTGAACTTCCTCGCCGCCCCGATCAGCTTCTCCATCTTCAGGAGCGCAGCATCCTGGACAGACTTGACCTCCGGGTTCAGCGCGTAGGCGCAACGCTCTTGTTTGGCGTCATGAGGCGCACGACTGTTCATGACATCAAACCAGGCGTCGAATATCCGGATGGCGTCCGCCTGCGGGCGGCGGAGCGGCAGGTATTCCGCCATGGCTGCAGCCACGCTCTCGGAAAAGAGTTCGGTGGCCAGATGAACTCTTTGGCTGCACTGTCCGGACGCCTGCGAATAAAGCAACCGCAAAGCGCTAGGTAAGAGACGTGGCATAACATCATCTTCAGCTGGTAAAGATGTTCGAGGTAGGACAAAGATGTTCGAGGTAAAGATCGTATTGGTAAAGATGGTCGCGGATGGCTATAGTTGAATATTCGACCGTGCATAACTAGCGCTAGCCAAAATGTCAACAAAAGAACAAGTTACCCAAACAAAAAACGCTTACGACAAAGTCGCAACGGGAATTGAAATAATAATGCAGGTTCATAAAATGGCTTAAGACGAATAGGCTACGTGAAAACAGACCAGCTATTCATCGAAGCACTTTAACCCTCGCCTTACGAGAGGGTGCCTGAGGCCCTCCTACGGCTTTCCCGGAATAACTTCCGACCGGTTTTAGCTGCGAATGAGCTATCCATATTTCGGATAGCTCATTTTACAACATTTTTACTTATACTGTGGCAAAAAAAAAGTTTCTACCAGGTGCGGTTCGTGACCTTTGACCTCTGTGTAGAGGTCATGTCAGTCGCGGTCTGCAAAAAAAGCGACGAATGACGTTTTATTCTCGCCGGCAAGGGATGCTTGGCTTGCAACCCAGTAACAGTGGGCCCGACTGAGACATGGATAGCCAGCTGGCAACTGGCCAAAGGGCCGACCTAGACCCGGAGCGACCGTGTCGCTATCTATTCACGGTACGTTACAACTTTCGATTAAAATTATCCAGTGAACTGGCGCGCCCATACTTGGGTGGTGGGTTCGGGGTACCGCGCAATAGGCTCTGCTTAGCGGGTGCTCCGGACCCAAAGCCACCTATACAAACCATTCGGACAAAATATATATATATATATATATATATATATATATATATATATATATATATATATAAAACGGTCTTTAAGCTCGACAAACGCTATCTAACGTCGTTTTCCCCGAGGTTCTAAGACAATTTGTTCTGACGAGTTTTCCATTCCCGTTTTCCCCATGTATTCCCCATGTAGCTTATATAGTTTTTGAGATAGTAGGGGGCCTGTGAGCCCCCCCCCCCCCGCTAGGGCGAAGGTGAAAAACTCTCGTAGGGTGAGGGTTAAAGGTATTCACGGTGTTACAAAGATCATCACAGTACGCAGCGGAGTGATACCCGAGTAGTAGGGGGAAACTGATAATGCAAAAAAGCACACAGTCTATTCGTTCCATACCTCAACGTGGATGCGTTTCAGCTTGTGGGCGACGCGAAGCTCTCCGGCGGTCTTCACCAGCAGCTCGGTGAAGCATTGGCGGCTGATGATGCAGGTGCCTCCTCGTCCGTCTGGCACCACCAGCCCGCCATCTTGGGCCACAGTGTGGGTTCTCAAGAGCTTGAGCAGATGCGGTACGTCCGCGAAGATCCATATCTTCCTAGGAAAGGTATTTTGGGTAGGATCGTGGAAACAATGATGCGAAGGAATGCGGGCAATGTTTGGAACAAAGGCATAATTAAAGGGAATAGTTCACCTTTAACATGGGGTTTTGAACTGAGATAGCAGATTTGTAGAGCAGATCGAAAAATGGGTTGTGTGAAAAAAATTAGCTCCCTACGCTAAGTAATTTCGACACAGGACTAGTGGGCCTCTTTTAGAAGACGATGTTTCGTGTCCCGATTGGGGCACGAAACTTGTTTCGGGTCCTCACAACGGTTGTTTACGTTACAAGCAGCCTGCGTATATATGCCTAAAGTCTGTCGATATTGTGTGCAATAGTTTCTATATCCAAGCTACCATACGCATGACGTCATAATTGTCATGAAGTTTTGTATGGCCATGAAGGAGAAAAGAGAAACATGCCCATTTATCGACGGATATGCATCTATCGTCCAAACAGATGCCATATTCGTTTTTTTAGCTCGAAATACCCCGTATAGCCAAATTTCAAGACAACTTTCAAGGTGACCTATTCAGGGTCCTAGGATTGGTTTGGAGTTGGGGCGCTGAGTGGGAAATTTTGCCTAAAAATAAGCACAAAGAGTGGAAAATTCAACCCCCAAAAACATATGTACTCGGCGTTATCAATACGCAATTTCCCGCTCACCAGAACTACCTATGCCAATGCATACCTGTCTTTCCCTACACAGGCTGTCCCTACCATTACATCCATAAATTAGTATGATTCCAATTATCCAATACATTTTAGAATAAGGAGTGGAAAATTCACAGTAAAACTCGGGAAAAAGAGTGGAAAAATAGGGGTGTCAGGGTGTCGTTTTCCACCCAAATTTCCCAATGCTAGGACACTGGTCACCTATTCCCTTTAAGAATGTAGGAGCCAACATCTCATAGGATTGTTTGTTCGAGTGGCCACATGCCACATTTTAAATGGACACGACGTTCGGCGAAAATCCTGTAACAGGGATCCAAGTAACGTTTTAGTGACGAATTCCAGAGACATAAATGATGTAAAGCAGGTTAACATCAGCTACTGTACATTAGTCCGTTTCCTAGCAAGTTTAGCCGGAATGCATCATTACAAGGCGAGTACGAGACTGTTCTCTCTCACGCGACTTCTGAAGAACACTGTGCACATACAATGTCTTTACGAACGGCCAAAAACCGAGAATTGGGAAACATTTACTACACAAATATAAATCGCGGAGCAAACAAATGAATAAAGTAGACAATAAACAAGAAAAAGCGCCGAGGCACGCGGGTGACTGGCAGACAATCATCTTGCTACTAACCTGCTATTATTGGCCGGGTTGGTAATCCAGGTCTTCTCTTCGGTGACCCCCGCCTGACGCCACAAGGTCTCGTTACTGGGGCCCATGTCGCTCGTGGCTGCGACCACCGATAGGCCCAGGGACTCCAGTCGGACGATGACCTGCGACAGCTTGTCCGGCGTCATGGCGGCGTCCAGCTCGTAAAAAAACGGCTGCTTCCATGAAGCACATAGGCCCCTAACCATGAGGACCTGCAGCTTCGAGCCCACCAGAACCTGGTCCGCAGCAGCGTCGTAGCAGTGACGACTGTCAAGAGACATCTCATCGAAGCTTATCACGCAGAGACGCTGGATGTTATCCATGCCTTTTACGGCAGCCTCCAGGACGGCGGCAGCAGCCTCCATCACCCCTGGATTGATGCGGAACGTGCGGCTCCAGCGCGACAGGGTACTCGCAGAGGGAAGAGGCATCTTGAGTACCTTCTGGGCGTACTTGTACCCTTTACGAGTCAAGCAGCGGAGCCCCAACGCCTTTGAGACGTCTTCTGCACTCCAGCGAATTCGGCGCCCCGTTGCTGCCTGGCGCACTTGATTTGTGGACAGAACGCCAGCTGCCACAAGGCGGTCCAAGGTTGCTGCCTTCGTACTAAGGCTCCTCACCTTGCGTAAGAGCGCTCTTCTTGCATTTCGCCACTTTTTGGTCCTTCTCTGAATGGAATCCTTCAGTGTCCATACTTCTACCTCGAGCTTCACCTTCAGTGCCCTTACTTCTTCCTCGAGCTTCACGACTTCCTCGAGCGGTGTCGTCACAACATGTGCAGCCCCATCCAAAACAGGAGGGCTCTCAGGGCGTTCGGCAGCCGCAGGTAGGTCCGGACTGGAAAGGGAGAAAGTTTGTAATCATTAGAAAAGCGAGTGGTGAAGCCGGACAGTTTAACAATGGTTATCATACAAGTCTCCATTATGGCAAGGGGGATTTTAGCATTGTCCATTATCAGCAAAACATGAACTAAATACCATAGATGACGACAGGCATATGGGTAGGCATGGAACAAGTCAATAGTTATGCCATTCGGGATGTTAAAGGGATATTGCCACCTCCGGAGGATTTCTAAAAAGCAACTTAAATGAATGGTGGGGATCAAAAATCATGTATGCTCAAGCTCAAACTTCCTCCTGCAGCACCTAAAGCAGTGTATCGGCAAAGCATTTTGTATTTATTTCTGACTCCAAAACGTTGGTCCCAGCTGTGCTCAGTACTAGATTCATGATGGCCGCTCTCATCCAGTTTGGCTGTGGTATTGGCGCCCGCCCAAAGCCGAAGCGTACGAATTCGCCGAGACTTGACCTTGCAAAAATCTATATGTGTTATAAGGTATAGGTCACATAACTCCTACGGTCCCAAAGTCGAGCCATAGCAATTCTTGCTGTTTTATTATGAAAGAGGCTAAGGTTGTTGAAAATATCATTAACTGCATACGCTTTTTTATTTTAAAGTGCACTGACGGAATGGTGATGTTGAGTTTGCAACATTCAAAAGAAAATAACAGTCCGCAAAGAAGTGATTCTAAATAGTGATGTGGCGACTCCAATTTTACCAATGCTTGGCAAGCATGAGTGGTGCAAATGTATTTTTTGATCTAATGGGGGGAGTTTCGGGAACCAAATTTTGCAGGTGAAATCGGACACGCTTAATCGACCGATACACACCAAAAACTCCATATTGGCCTGCGAGGTGGCAATGTCCCTTTAAGCTCTCGTCAAAATTGGGTTTCGCATGTTGCGGAGACACGGTTTGATAGTAACCCTCGCCCTGATCGGGATGGACTTGTTGCACCCCCCCGCACCCCACCCCTAATGTTTTTTTGTGGCTTCCTCTCTAGCGCCTCGCCCCACCGCACCAAAACTTTCAGTATCGTCTGAGGCATCCATTGCACATTTTTGACACCAAAACGACGTCTCTAGCTTTTCTTGTTTTTGAGCAGTAGCATAGCACTTTTTGAGGAGCAGTAGCATTTTTTGAGGAACACTGCACTGGTATTTTCCGGCCGGCCGGCAACCGACGAAGCCGCGCGGCGGTGTGACCTTGAGGGCTTTACGAGGCAGTATGGCGCCAGTAATGGCATAAAAGTAAAAAATAGACATCAACATGCTCCAAATTGAACAAGAAACACGTCTATATAAGTTTCATGTCGCCACATGGATTCGTTACACCAGCATTGGTATGCAATGCTGGAGAATATGCGATTTTCGAGACAATTTACCGTTGACCTGACCTAAAAGGTTCAAATATTGACCAAGGAACAACAACAAAAAAACGAGTGATCAATTGCGAGATCTCGTTGCGGCCAATCCGCTCGTTTTACCGCTAAGCGCTACGACCCTTAGTTTGAAAACGGCAGGTGGATCGCAACACCCCATCAGTCCGCGTTATGAAAAATGGCCAACCAAGGCGTGGGGTAAACTATATCGCCTTGGGGTAAACAATGCATGCTCTAAGTACCCTATACCTCCAACATTTCATCACAGCATGAAACATGTCTTTATATGTCTATATGATATTTTGAACTGTGAAGTAGACATAACAGTAGTGAATCGTACCCGGCACCCCGCCAACAGTTCAATTATACACAATTATCAAAATAAATCGCATATACGCCCTTGACAATATTATTTCCTCGCTGGTCATTGCTCTTCACAGCCCTTACCAGGAAAATGTTTCACCGGGGTCGTCATCCTGGTCTTCGAAGCTGACAGTGGCGAACAACTCGTCCGCGAGCTTCTTCTGAGACCGCTGATGAAGTCGTTCATCTCGTCCATCAGGTGCTGCCCGCTGCTCCCTATAAACAAAGCGGTAAAATACGTAACTTCTCAAGCAAGCCACACTGCTTGGAAAGACATAACAGACCCACGCATGCTGATCTTAAGTTTATAAAGGTGACACTGTTGTGATTTCAGCACACCAACCCAGCACAGTCATAAGCCTCCGATCCTGATACTGCAGTAAAGTGTCCCAAGCCTGTGGTAAGGAAAAACTGCCAAAAGCGTTTAAGCGAATAGCTCTCCTGGGTTACTGCGACCTGTGCCAGAAAAAGTGATGTCACTGGCCACATTCAAAACCATGTGGAAGAAATAACTCTAGTCCATGCCTCGGGATTCGAAATTAGGTCATCTGGGAGGAAGTCAAACATAGTCCTCTCATTAACAGGACCAAATCAAATCAGCAATGACAACAGAAACACCAACTGTCAGCACTGCTATATCTGGATCTGCCCATGGGCAATATGGGAAGAACTGATCGATCATAATAATGTGTTGCATCACTCAAGGGAGTTACAGGTATAAAACTATTGAGTCTTTGAGGACTCATAAATGGTGACGCATACCAATTGACAATAATGCAATCATAACAACTTAGCCACTATGACTATAACTACAACCACAATGACCACAACTAATATTTAACCAATTATCATGCAACTGAGAGACCATGTTCCATAGGAAGGACACATATTCATCTTCTGCTTTCGATAATCAAATCTTGTCATGGCCACTTGAAAGTGATCAAGGACAGTTCAATAACCTCAGAGCAGGTGACTATCATTTAATCACTGCTGCTTTTTAAAGGAAATAGTTCACCTTCAACATGGGGTTTTGAACTGAGATAGCAGTTTTGTAGCCTGTGTTGGGAACCCCTAACTGCAAGTTTTCTTGACTGAAAAGACTCTCCAGCCGAATACATTTGTTGATTTTTTTTTGGCAAAGGAATGCAGTGCTGACGAAAGAATGCGGTGCTGACGATGGCCTGGGCAGAGGCTATACCATCAGCCAATCAGCTTGCAGCTGGTGCTAGCAAGCGAACCGCCGGCCGCCGGTTGGCACTTCTCTAATGAGAGTCTATCCTTACGTGACTACTTTCGAATCTGATTGGCTGAGCCATTTTCTTTCATTCGCGTGATGTCAGGACTCTGACTCAGAGAGTATGTATATAGTTTTGATAAAATTAATAATGTACGACCTTCTGTCCTGAATTGGCGCGATGTATGGCCATTTTTGACAATATAAAAATAAATTGTATTTCAAAACATAATTAAATTGTGTTTGGAAAAAATGTTCCAAGGTAGCTAAAAGAGGTTCTTTAAGAACTATGAGCATGAAGAAAATATGAAAATAGCTTCCATTGTTGAGTAGCATGATAAATCAATTCATGGGCTCTTGCAATGATAACAGTTTGTCATAGACTCAACATTGCACATCTTGTCCAACTTAAATCATTGGACCAGAGGCATGTTCACAGACCCTGCGGTTGGCTGCAGTTTGGCGGTCAGCAGTGGTCGGCAGCCAGTGGGGTAACTAAAAGTGGGGATGGGGCGAATGGTATGACGTCACACGGCTGCAGTTGGCTGCAGTTCCGGCGGTTAGCATGGAGCAACCACAATTCTGAAAACTCATCAGATTTCACTTGCTGAAGTTCCTTGGTCATAGCTGATTTAAAGCAAACTTTCCTCAGTAAAAGTTGCTTAGATTTTCTTCTATATCAGGAAATGTGTCAATTTTGTGCAGATTTCAGGCGGTTTGGGGGGGGGAATTCCTTATTCTGCCCAACTGTAGATCCGCTACTGCTGATTTCTCACCTGGACAGGGTAGTTGACGGAAGAAAGACAGATGGCACAGCTCCATCCCGAAGTGCAGGCCTCATGTTACAGAACGACATGGATTTCTTCAAGAGATATGACTCATCAAAATCCTTCTTCATGAAATGTTTTCCACATATCCTTGCTGTTGCAAGATTAATGAAGTCTTCTCTGGCACACCGGTGCACCCATTCTGCCCTCCTGGTGGGATCCTTGGGGAAGGAAAAGGACAGGCCGGGCGAGTTCACATTATTGCGACGGCAGTCGGCTACGGCACAATGCACCATGGTGAGGAACGTCACCAGTCACCAGGTGAACTGCAGTAAATAAAATAACCGTCAGCTACGCACTATCTCCAGTCCTCGATTCACACCACGGCAAATGCAAGGCCGTATGCACACATTCCTGCCGCCACCGCCAAGGCCGTATAGGCCGTATATAAGCCGCGCCACAAATCTTATGCGCCAAAATCTTCAACATAGATGACGTCACGCAAATTGAGCCTATGGCGGCTGAAGGGATGACAACCCCCTGGGCCAGCCCCTGTAAATTTGCCTGGCAACGTTTGAGCCGTTACCATGGCAACCGCCGCGACTCAACTAATCCAACATCTCTCGGAATAGCCTTGGGTCAGGGTGATAGAGGACGGGTGGAACGGATTTTAGTATTATTTATTTAGGATAATAGTAGAAAAGTACTAGATTCACTACTATATACTAGTTTTTTTAGTTCCATCTAAAAATGTGGAAGCTTTACCGAGGAGCGAAAGCCGCGCAGGTATTACGAATGCTCTTAGAGTAAACGAAACAATCGAAATGCATTGTAGATTATTCATATTTGTCGCTAGCTTCTGTAGACTGTAGATGTAGATAGACTGTAGATAGGTGCTGTAAAGTTTTTAACTGTTAAGTTGTCGGGTAGAGTTTGATCTCTTCCATTTTCAATTAACGTTTTTACCTGGCTATGCCCTACTGTGTTGTGCCTGGCTGTACCAATAGTACGGAGAAGGGTAATTAAAATCATTTGGGGACTGGCTAGTGGCTACCACCGTCTTCCTCGTGATCCCAAAGTGGCCGATCTTTGGTGGTAATTAATTCGACGAGATGCAGCAAGGGAAGAGGTTAAAGACCCTAGGAATTTCTCTGAACATTTCTTGGAATCCTGCTTCAAAGAGCTTCACAGATTTACTGCTGAAAGGACATATTCTAATGCTTGTGCACAAAGACCAAAAAGATTATCATACAGCAAAGTGATTGTGATAGTCATGGCAGAGTTTGCTGCTTTCAACCCGGAACAAGCGCTCTGCTTTGTTTACAAGCCCGCCTTCAACTGTGCCACTGCCGCATGTGCCAATTTCTGTGCCTGCTGACAAAACGCTTGTACTGCACCTACTTTGTTGCAGCAGCAGAGCTGGCACTTGTTAGCAGGAGTATCATGTCACCTGGTATGACATGGTAATGTGTCTGGCGTCATTGATCTTCCAGCGAATCAGGCTCTCTAACAGCACACAGCACAGCAGCCGATTCGGAACAGCTATGGTAATTGTTGCTTTCTATTGCCTTCATATGGTAAAGATTAATGTTACGCTTTATAATCTACATTTAGGCGTGGTAGACATGCCTGCATCCATGGCTTAGCAAATCTGGGGTTTCATTGAGGTATATTTGCCTTGCCCTGCTTACCTTCTTGTGTAACTTGTGTTTAGATAATTTAGCTGTTAAATCTGACATAACACATAGCAGGTAGCATTATGTTCTGTTATATGACTATTGATGATCTTCTTTGCACTGTGTCTGTGTCTGTGATTCAAGTGTGAATTCATGACCTTGCCATCTCAAATTTCACTAGGGATAATCTAAATTTGCGTCATCACAACTTAACATGCAACAGTTATATTGTATGTGTCACATATTTAACCTTTTGGTTATGTATACCTGTTATGAATATAATTTGGGTTATGGGTTACCCAGTAATATACTTTGTCTATGTGCACATGATTCATACAAAATTATTATACTGCAGGATTCAAGGATGGTGCTCGTGTAGTGAAGGAGAAGAGCCAGCAGCTGGCCATGTGCCACCCAATATGTGGGACATCAAGAAACTGATGCACAACAGTTCAGGTATGGCAATTTGAATAATTACCTACTGTTAAAAGACTGGGCTGTCTATGGTGACATCCCCATATGACTATCTATCTTTTCCCTATAATATTACACATCATTTGATATATAATGTTATGTTTAGTAATTATAGAGGTGATCACCATTAGCCATATTACATATATTTAACAAGTATATTCAATATATTTATTTTGATAGAAAACTTCAATCATTTCATTAATTTCTTGAAAACCTGAGATGTGCTGCAAAATCGTGACGGTTCGAAAATGACGAATTGAAAAAACCAAGATAATAAACAAACAACACAATATTATTATTATAGACGCACCTGTAATTTATGATGCATGAATGATGTTTTGCAATATGATGCACAGGGAAATGGATGTATTTATATTTAAACATATGAGAATGTTTGTGACAAAAAACATAATTGGCGTAACTCATAAGTGAACATTATTGTATGTCTCCACTCTCCACCTAAATAAGCAGAATGACTGGGCATATCTATTTACCCTCATTAGGTTGCATATCGTCACCAACCTTTGCTTTAGCTATACGTGCTCTAAGACAGATAACCTTGAAGAAAACTTAATTTCATGGTGAGGACGATTTAAACGAAAATAAGAAGGAATCGCTTGAAATGACCCATTGATGCCGATTCCATCGTTTTCTTTTAAAAAAATGATTGATTCCACCTGATTCCTATTACACTCAGATGTCAACGGAATCGAATCCGAATCCAGTACAAATGGAATCGATTCCGGAATCGGATTCAATTCCACCGGAATGAAGCACAAGCCTGGCCTGTGATGCAGAATGGTTATTGATTTGACTGACTGAATCGATTGGAATCGTTGAATCAAAATTCCTTGAATAAAACCAAATCGATTCACCACTAGATCTTTTTATTCATGAATCGTGATTGAATCAAACCCCGCATGGAATCAAGGCTGATTGAATCAAAAGATTTAAAGACTCTTAACGATTCAAGTGCACATGGTAAATTGTGCAAATACAATGTAGTCCCAGCGGCTGCATTCATTTATACTGAAATATGATTGCTGCAACAATGTTTTAATGATCATTTATGTGTATGTTTCCATTTGTATTGCTTTGACGTAAATACAACATACATTTAAATGTTGAATTAAGCGTGAATCGATTAAAATATGTTTTTTGATTCTTTGAATCGGAAAGAAGCAATGATAAAATGTGTATCCATGAATCGAGTGGTGATTGAATCATTCAGGTTCCAAAATGAATTGTGGTTGAATCGTTCCAAAAAAAGGTTGCATCAATATTCAATAACCAGTCTGCAGTGTGATGACCTCAATATTGGCGTGACCTAAAAGTGACCAATAATGTCTATTTAACTTGTCACAAGTTCCTTCTGGGCTCCACTCAGCGTCTGCTGCCATCCATTCACATCTCTATTGGTGTCTAATTATGATTTTGTATAGGTCACCGGCATGGTCCGTGTCTCCAACTCCTGGGCGCCTCGACTGCCAGCGTCTTGAAGCGGCACATCGCGGGCAAAGAAGAGGAGGCGAGGTTCCTTCGTGTCGTGGACGAAGCGACGGATGTCCTCAACGCCAGCTACCCAGGCGACACAAAAGATCTGCTGAGACGGAGAGGCTACCGTGGCAGCGATGAACAAGAGAGGGCTATCTCCGCCGCTGTGACGGAGGCCACGCTGATGCGTGTCGGTACCGCACGGTGCATGTACCCGTTCCAGAGAGGGATGGTCATCAGCATCCGGTCGGTGCGTGGCCTGTTCAAGGACCTCCAGGCAGAGTTCGGTGATGTGTTCGTCCTGACTCGCCGGCTCACGCAGGACAGGCTGGAAGGGTTGTTCGGCATGGTGAGAGGCCCGGGAGGCTCCAACCAGAACCCCACACCGACTGGAACGAGGGCAAGGATTCGCCTGCTTACCCTCCTGTTCGTCATGCAGCGAGGCGTAAGTCCCGTCTGCATAGACGGTGATCATGCGGCAGAGCCGGAGACTGGTGATCTGGAAGAGCAGCTGGATCAGGTGCTGGAGGTGGAGGCAACCGGCACCTCCGAACTAACGGCAGACCTGCTGGAGTTCACCGGACCGGTGGAGGAGGTGACGACAGCGAAAACAGACGGCGATAACGGGGAGGACATGGACGACCTGAGGGATGTGGCTGACCTGCTTCACCAGGCGGAGGCGTCCCAGTCAGCAGCATGCCGCCCTGCTGCGTCGTCGACCGCGCGGGACACTGTTACCGGTGTGTCTCCGACAGAGAGCGTCATGGCCTATGTCGCCGGCTACATCGCGAGGAAGAGGCCCGTCGACCGCTCCCTCTGTGTACCATCCGCCTCGGTCGAGTCGGTGCCTCTGCAGGCCCTGTGGACCAGGGTCGTCAGTATCGGCGGCCTGACGGTGCCCACGGAGACATTCTACGCCACCTTCAAGGAGGTGGAGGCGGTTTTCTGTGCCCACCACGCTCTGGAGCCCGATGGCTTAAGCCGAAGGTCCGTGTCATCAAGGACTTTGTCGTGGTCCTCCAGGACAAGTTCCCACGCGTCCATCCCAAGATTCGCGCCTCTTTCGCCCGCGTCCGGACATTTATCAGGATGGGCAACATCAACAGGGCCCGACGCGCCGAGTCTCGGGCACGGTGAGGAGCGAGGAAGTGCTGGCACCACGCACAGTGAAAACTAGTGTATAGGCTGTAGTGAATAGACTGGACAGTTGTGCTCATTCACTCATGTCATGTTTTTATCTTGTTTTGTTCATGTCGTTTTGTTGTCAACTTCTCAGGTACTGGCAGAATCGAGAGGGCTGTTTTATTTTGTACCGTAAGTCTGCTGAGGCCTGAGGTGCATGTTACTTCCGTTGTTCTGGTGTGTGTATAACAGGATACTGTGTGATTCGAAATCTGTTGCTAGATTTAACCGAGATATGGCATCCGAGATATTCAGTTGCATATTGTCCTGAGATCTGCTGGGATCCTAGATCCACCACTGATTGTATGTTGTGGTATGCTTATCACGGTGTCATGTGTAATCCGATATCTGTCGCTTAATTTCACCCAGAGATCCACTGGTATCTAAGATCCATTGTTGCATTTGTTGTGAGGGCTGCTTGGATATCCGTCATTGCTTGGATATCCGCCATTGAATTGTGTGGAGGGATCTTCTTGAATCGGGCTTCAGTCTCTGGTAATCCATGTAGGAACAAGTTATCTCGTACGTGCGTCATCTTGTCTTTTGCATCAATTGTGCCACTGTAGCTCCTACAATGCTGTTGTATTATTGCTGCTACATGCTTTCAATAATGATTTATTGGAGTAACTTTTCTTTCAATGGCTTGGTTGTCAGTTTTCGTAAAAGACAGGATGTGAAGTCGGAGAAACGAAGAAAAAGTTCGAAAGTATCGGGAAAACCAGTTGTCAGTTAAATGTTTTTTAACAATCTTCGAACGAGTATGATATGTAATCAATGCGTATGTTTTGCTTTACTTACGTTTTAATAAGTCTATCAATCAGTGTAAAAGCTGGAAAGAGGTATTTCACAAATATATTCATATTGTACTCACTCATACACGCTACTACTTAGTACTCACAGCTTGTCACACTAGCAGGTCGCGATATAAAATGACAAACGAGAAGGATAAATACGACAATTACCTATTAGCAAGTTATCATCGCGGAATTACTCAATATCAAGCCGGAGAAGATGGTTTAAATCAAGTTAATTTCAACAAAACATTTTAAACAGTTTATTTTGTCGATAAAAACATAGTTATCGACCTTCAAAAATAATATAACATCATTCCTGCGCTAAATCACCCTTACCCGAGCGGGATTCGAACCCACCACCCTCGCATCCGTAGTCTAATGCGCTACCGACTGAGCTATTGCCGCCGGCGCACCAGCGTCGCCAGAAACTGGCCAGACCGGCACGGAGTGCAGTCAAATCTTTACCCCTCACGCCCTAAGAATTCGGCTGGGTTAGGTGAAAAATGGTAGAGGAATCATCGCGAGATATTTGAACGATCTTTCTTTGGAGACTAGCTTCAGGCGAATCGGCTGAATAGAACTCGAGATACAGCTTCCCAAAGTTGGGTCATTTAACACGTGAACCCTATGGGCTAGTAGGAAAGTCACGCCCAAGAGCTATAGTGCTGCCAACTAACTTCGGAGGGGGCCGGCCTTGGGTGGCTCGCGCTCAACCTAAGCCGGAACGGCCTTGCCGCATCAGACTGGTTATTGATTCAACTCTGATTGAATCGATTGGAATCGTTCAATCAAAATCCCTTGAATCAAAGAAGAATCGATTCATCACCGGATTTTTTCATTCATGAATCATGATTGAATCAAAACCCGCATAGAAACAAGGATGATTGAATACAAAAGACTGTTTAATGCTATTTCAATGGTGAGTCAAACGTGATTTGATCAAAAAACAGTGGCGGATCCAGGGGGGGGGGGGCGTAGGGGTTGAAGCACCCTGCCTTAGAAAACGGCGCTCTCGGGCACCACGGCGCCGAAGGCGCCGCGACGCCGTTCTTGCAAAGGATTTGCCGGCGCCGAAGGCACCGTAGCGTTCTCGGGAGGCCGCCAGGGCGCCCTTGTGTCTACCGACAGCATCGTAGCACTCTTGAAAGGCATCCTGGCACCCTCAGCAGACATCTTGCCGCCCTCACAACGCATTATGCCGCCCTCAGAAGGTACATCGCTGCCCTCGGAAGGCATCATGTCGCCCTCGGAAGGTATCATGCCGCCCTCGGAAAACATCGTGTCGCCCTCGGAAAACATCGTGTCGCCCTCGGAAAACATCGTGTCGCCCTCGGAAGACATTTTTCAGCCCTCGGAGTGCATTATGCGCCCTCGGATGATGTCTTGTGGCCCTCTGAAGGCATCTTGCCGCCCTCAGAGCACATTATGCCGCCCTCAGAGCGCAATATGACGCTCTTTCGAAGGCATCATGCCGCACTCGGAAGTCTGTCGGACACACGTTCGAAATTTAACATTTCCGATTCCGTTCCGAATTTTCGTTTAGTGCAGTAACGTTCATAATACGGCTTTTAAAGTACGGTTGAAATAACGTTTAAATTTACTATGAGTCGTGTTTCAATTTTTGTCCAAAACAAAAAGAGTCTGCAGATTGGCCCCATTCCGAAGGCGTAGGCACTATGGCAGTCCGATCCCGGAGCCAGACGGCAGACGCATAAGCGGTCGCAGACCGGCGCTTTGTGGGGACAAATGGCCGTTGGGGTCGCCTATGAGCCCCCTGAAATACGAAACATGACCATTAACCCTATAGTACTGACTGGAAAGGAAAAAAAGGTCTGTTTGGGCCTTTGCCGCACCTGGGAAACAAATAATGTATGATGCCACCCCTGCCCCGATAAAAGCCTTTATTGGTCACCCTGGATACATTTTACCACCCCCCCCCCCCCTCCCCCTCCTAGTATCTTCCGAACCAATGACCGCAGCGGGATGCGCAAGGCGGCGATCGAAGGCTCTCAAGGGGACGAATATAATGCATACCTAAAATTCTTAAAATAAGGTCACATGTCAGGTCAGGATCAGGTCAAATATCAAAATTGAGGTATTTGAGTTTTGGGGCCATACTTTCCCTCCAAAGCCTTGGGTTGCTACTATTAGCCGTTTTCACGAAGGATTTTACGTTTGGAGCGATTGGGGCGATTGGGGCGTTTGGGGCGATTGGGTCTATAGCTCGTAAGAACAAGGCTTTTCCCGGTTATTTTTTTGTATCAATCGCAATTTTATGAATTCATGAATAAGTATATGCTCTTACAATGCAATATTTCCCGTTAGTTTGCTTTGAATATTCAAATTCAGGAGCAAATCTGGCAATTTTGTGTTGTGTTAGTTCCTTCTACAAAACATACCGCAAACGCCCTAAAAAGAGGCTAAAAGTATACTAGTATACTAGCTTTGATTAAATAAAATACGCAATTGACAGTTAGTTAGGACAAAATTGAAGATATTAATGACAAAGAAATATAATATTATGATGAAAAATGCAATCAAATGTCAAAAGCATAGACAGGCCTTAATTCATCGTCGCTCCGTCCCGCTGAGATTGTCCAATTTAGAGCGGTAACTTCGTTGGTTTCTGAAAACCGGAACAATCCTTACTCATTTATTTAAGCAACGAATCACACCAAATGTTCTTGATTTGATCAATTTATTAATTGATGAATCTCATAAAAAGCTGAAAGAACCTCAGAAAAACACTTATAAACACACGAAACATGCGGTCTTTCTGCAGCCACTGGTACTGCAAACTCAAAAAATGCTGCTCTAGATCGAACATACGGCATGGCTGGGCGCAGACCACGGCTCTGCACATGCGCAACGTGATGTCAGGCGACCGGCTGGCTCATCGCCATGGTAACGGGCCGGCTGGCGCCGGAGTCACGTGGTCGCCATGGTTACCGGGCGGCGGCGCCTGCCAGAGGCGGAACTTTTTGTTTTTCGTTGGGGTTGTAATTGAGTCGGCGACCGGAGGGAGGGGGGGGGGGGTATTATTTGTTTAGGGTCATCATCAGCTAAGGGTCATTATTTTGTTTAGTCAGACTTGAGTCGACTAAAAATAATAAGCCGTTACAAGTCCGCTAAGGGCCCCTCAGACCGAAGGCACCTCAGGCTAACTGTAGGCCCCTCAGGCCATCCGAGGGCTAACATAGGGCAACCAAGGCCCCTCAGGCCGATTGAGGGCCACCTCAGGCCGACCGAGGGCTCCTCAGGCAGACTGAGGGCCCCGGCCGGCTGAAGCCCCCCTAAGGCTGACTGAGGGCCCACTCAAGCCGAGTGAGTGACCCCTCAGGCCGACCGAGAGCCCCCTCAGGCAGATTGTGGTCCCCTCAGCCTGACTGATAGCAGGCGCGGATCTAGGGGGCTCTAGCCCCCCCCCCCCCCCCCTGAGCCGGGTCGCGCCCATGTATCGCCCGCCAAGCGCGCCCGCAAGGCGCAACTTTTTGTACGTTGCGCCCCCCCCCCTTTCACCGAAATCCTGGATCCGCGTCTGGAGAGCCCCCACAGGCCGGCTGAAGGCCATATGAGGCCGACTGAGCTCCCCCCTAAGGCTGACTGAGGGCAAAGGGCAAAGCAATCTCCAGGGCCACCTGAAGCGTCAGGGACCCTTTGAAGAACTGAGGGCCCCTTCGCCTGTTATTGAGCATGAGCGGGGGTAGATGTAAATTGGTGACCGAGTGCACCTTCGGGCCGATCGAAGACCCCCTCGTCCTCGAGCCGACCCAAGGCCACTCAGGCCGACCGAAGGCCACTCAGGCCGACCAAGGGCCCCTCAGACCGACCGAAGGCTTCCTCAGGTCCACCGAAGACCCCCTCAGGCCGACTGAAGGCCCCTCAGGCCGACTGAGGGCCCCCTCAGGCCGACTGAGGGCTCCCTCAGGCAGACCGAGGGCCCTCTCAGGCAGACCGAGGGCCCTCTCTCAGGCGGCCAGAGCGCCCCATCTCAAGCTGCCAGAACGCCCCTCAGGCGGCCAGAGCGCCCCCTCTCAGGCGGCCAGAGCACCCCCTCTTCGGCGGCCAGAGCGTCCCCCTCAGGCGGCCAGAGCGCCCCTTTCAAGCAGCCAGAGCACCCCCTCTCAGGCGGCCAGAGCGCCTCCTCTCAGACGGCCAGAGTGCCCCCTCTCAGACGGCCAGAACGCCCCCTCTCAGGCGGACAGAGCGCCCCCTCTCAGGTGACCAGAGCACCCCTCTCAAGCCAGCAGCCCCTGCCAAACACAAAGCGCCATTCGGTTGAGTTTGGGGGGCACCCCCCCCCCCTCTTCCGCCGCCACTGACAGAGCGCCCCCCTCAGGATGCCAGAGCGCCCCACAGGCTGCCATAGCGCCCCTCAGGTGGGCAGAGCCCCCTCATGTGGCCAGAGCGCCCCCTCAGGAAGCCAGAGCGCCCCCTCAGGCAGCCAGAGCGCCCCCTCAGGCAGCCAGAGCGCCCCCTCAGGCGGCAAGAGCTTCCCCTGAGGCTGCCAGAGCGCCCCTCAGGTGGCCAGAGCCCCCTCATGCGGCCAGAGCGCCCCCCCCCCTCACGCGGCCAGTGCCCCCTCAGGTTGCCAGAGCGCCCCTCAGGCAGCCAGAGCGCCCCATCAGGCAGCCAGAGCGCCCAGTCAGGCGGCCAGAGCGCCCCCTCAGGCGATCAGATCGCCCCTTCAGGCGGCCAGAGCGCCCCCTCGGGCGGCCAGAGCGCCCGCTCAGGTGGCCAGAGCGCCCCCTCAGGTGGCCAGAGCGCCCCCTCAGGTGGCCAGAGCGCCCCACATGCAGCCAGAGCGCCCCCTCAGGCTGCCAGAGCGCCCCTACAGGCGGCCAGAGCGCCACTCAGGCGGCCAGAGCGCCCACTCAGGCGGCCAGAGCGCCCCTTCAGGCGGCCAGAGCGCCCCCTCTCCCCTCACGCGGCCAGTGCCCCCTCAGGCGGCCTGAGCGCCCCTTCAGGCGGCCAGAGCGTCCCCTCAAGCAGTCAGAGCGCCCCTGCCAAACACAAAGCGCCCCTCGCCTGATTGGGGGGGGGGGGGGGGGGGCAACTGCCCCCCCCCTCTTCCGCCGCCCCTGACCCTAGACATCGATACATATATATATATATATATATATATATATTTTAGGTTCGGAAAAAATGGAGCAGGTTGATGAAATCGGGGGTTCGCCTCGACACAAAATCTTCATTTTTGGGCAAAATATGATGTGTTTATTCCTAGTAAAAGTCGTTTCTTAGAACAGAAACGTCTGCCAGAAAAATGGCCTCTCGAACTTAAAATGCCTGGCGATGCCAATGGTCTAGGTCCGGTCCTTTTACATATTACAGCTGAGATATACAATTGCATACAACATATTTCCCACAAGGCAAACAAATTAGGCGAGAACCAAACAGCATCGCTTTAGTAATAATACAAGAGGCAAATATGACGCGGCTATGCCAAAATATGCGCATTTATCTTGTCCGTTGCATTGACGTATGCGTGTTATTGCTTTTCAATATTTCTGCTGTTTCGATAAGTTTTGGTTTGATTCATTGATTGATGTAGGATTAGTAGCCTTGGATTATGCTATTTCTTTTAAAATGACTTTTACTGATGTGGCCCTCTACTTTTCAACACAATGACCAGGTATATCTTGTGAAAATAATGTTTTTTTTCTGGCTAAACATTGAAGGTTGTGATCATGATTTTAAACTCATTTTATTTAGGTCTGATTATTTCTGTTCTTTTTCCAGCTTTGGATGGTTGGTATGCTTTCAGACACAAACATATTTATAATATTGGTGAAGTTCTTCATTTAGTGTCAATTTCACCAACATATTTAAACTCAAATTGTAATACCTTTGGCGAACCATGTAAGGGTGAATTCTAATGTGTGACATTTATCCAGAACTAAGCCCAATGTGAAATATGCTACACTCAATCTTGCTTTGCTCATGTTTTTGATGTAAACACCTATACCTATTGCCATTTTGTGTCTGAAATTGAAAAAAAGTTACCTGTTTGTCAATAAGTAGTGCTGTTCTTTAGTGTTTATGACCCAACAGCCAACAGAATATGACCCTACGACCCTGGGTACCTACATAGTCGTTCTCAGTAATTTGGAGAAAACATGTACCTATTGTTGGATTTTAAATGTTATTTTATGACAAACTTTACTAACAATTTAAAGTTTGTTCTTTCCTGTGTTCATATGTTTTCATTATTTTGTTATGATTGTTATTGAAAAACCTTTGTTGATTTTGTGTACCATTCACAGTATTGATTTACTTAGGTATGCATTCACTGACAATGTTGGGGTTGTAATATTCATAATTGGGGTTGTAATTTTTGAGGATGCAGTTGTAGCTACAACCCCAAAAGTATATAAAGTTCCGCATGTGGCGCCTGCGCGGAGCCAGCGCAGAGCCGGAGCCAGCATTCTCGTCATATTACAACAAATTATCAAAACGAAATCGCTAATTATCATTAATCCTTGCTATGAAAAAGGAATATGACTGAAAATATGAATGGACTAATTCATCTAGTTTTCATTGAAATGAGCATGAATATTATTCCTGAAAATCATGTCGTTGCAAAATATGACCATTTCCCGAACCCCGCACATCCGGGATTCGAGCAAGATGGAGTCTCACCAAACGCCCCAAACCACCACAGCCATCTGGCATCACTAGAGCTAGTTTAAGATGAAATTGTTAATTTTAAGTAAACTATGGTGTTATCATTAAAATGGAATTTCCAGAAAAATGCATTAATTCATAAAGTTGCGATTGATATCAAAAACCACCGGGAAAAGCCGTGTTCTTACGAGTTATAGACCCATTTACCCAAAACGCCCCAATCGCCCCAATCGCCCCAAATGCCCCAAACGCAAAATCTTTCGTGAAAACGGCTATTATCGCACAAGGTGCTCTCAAAGGTATAATGCATCTCCCGTATAAGCAAAAGTGAAATTGTAAGCAAAGGTCAAGGTCAGGTCACAAAAGGTCTACGATCATTTAGCTAATGCAAATGGTATCTGGGCCAATCTCGGCGGGGCCCCCCCTGTGACCCGTAAGGGGGAGGGGCAATTGCCCCCTCCCCCCCCCCTCCCTTGGCTGCGCGCCTGGTTAAAAGGAAACAGCTGTTAGCTTCTTGATTCATTTTCAAGTCTTATGAATTACTACGTCGAGTTGTTTAAAGGGAATGTTTCACCTTTGTATCACGGGTGGAGTTTCCTATTCAAATGGTGGGGCGACTGCCCGAACAACTGTTTGTCCCACCCACTTTTGTCCGATTTGAAGGTTTCCTGGCGTTGAAATGGCCATTTTCACCTGAACCATTGAAAACAACCTGTCTATATGACATTTTGCTCCACCAACTTTTTCTGAAAAGCTCCACCCATGCTTTGTATTGGTTTTGAACTTAGATAGCCATTATCTTTGGCCGTTATTGAAATGTCGAAAATACGAAGGTCATTTTCCCCAAAACTTAGCCGTTTTTAAGCAATTTAATTTCCCATTTGCAAAATGGGGTCTAGGCTAGTGCCGCCGCTGATTGGCTGACAGCTACTTTTTCACCGAATCCCACCTTGTCAGCCAATCAGCGTCGGTCTACAGCTCAATAATGACGTCATCATCCCAAATCGAAAACCTTAATTTATGTAGAGTTAAGTGACTTTTCGAGAGAACAAATATCACCATCGCTTTCAGCAGCACTTACTTAATATTTTCAATACAACCAGCGTATATATATTTGACAACTTTCAGAAAGGTGAAACACTCCCTTTAAGAACTACTTAAGCCTGAGTCTGCACCAAAAAGACATCGATGGGCCATGGCCGCCATGATACGGCATCACCTTATCAGGATATAGGGACGGCAAATATTCGTTGCGGCACTTGGCTGAGGGGCGGCACCTGGCTGAAGGCGCCACACCAGGCTGAAGGGGCGGCATCTATCTCAGGGGTGGCACCTGGCTGAGGGGCGGCACCTGACTGAAGGGGCGGCACCTGGCTGAAGGGGTAGCACCTGGCTGAAAGGGCGGTACCTTGCTGAAGGGGAGGCACCTAGCTGAGGGGCGGCACCTGGCTGAAGGGGCGGCACCTTTCTGAAGGGGCGGGACCTGGCTGAAGTGGCGGCACCCGGATGAAGGGGTGGCACCTTGCTGAAGGGGCGGCACCCGGTTGAGGGGGCGGCATTTGGTTTAGGTGCAACACCTGGCTGAAGGGCGGCATCTTTCTGAGGGGGCGGCACCTGGCTGAAGGGGCGGCACCCGGTTGAGGGGTGGGATCTTTTTGAGGGGCAACACCCGACTGAAGGGCGGCGTCTTTCTGAGGGGCAGCACCTGGATGAAGGGGTGGCACCCTTCTGAAGGGGCGGTACCTGGATTAAGGGGCGGCACCTTTCTGAAGGGGCGGCACCTTTCTGAAGGAGCGGCACCTGCTGAAGTGTCGGCACCCGGCTGAAGGGTGGCACCTGGCTGAAGGGGCGACACCCGGTTGAGGGGCGGCATATTTTTGAGGGGCAACACCTGGCTGAAGGGCGGCATCTTTCTGAGGGGGCGGCACCTGGCTGAAGGGACGACACCTGGTTAAAGGGGCGGCATCTTTTGAGGGACGGTACCTGACTTGGGTGGCGTCCGGTCAGTGGCGGCACTTGGTATGTGACGGCGCCTCGTCGAGGGCGGCACCTAGACGGTGGCGGCACATTGGGACGTCCAAAAAAAGTGGTGCGACTAGTCTGAATGGTCTGTTAGGCGTCGACGCCCCTGCAGTACGATGCGACACATGTTTTATGGGTTATTTTACACGTATAATTCGATAGTAGCAGCCGTTTTCACAATCTGACCCCATATAATGGCCCTCAGGTCAAGGTCAATTCACAATTCACACTTCACACTTCACACTTCACACTTCACACTTCACACTTCACACTTCACACTTCACACTTCACACTTCACACTTCACACTTCACACTTCACACTTCACACTTCACACTTCACACTTCACACTTCACACTTCACACTTCACACTTCACACTTCACACTTCACACTTCACACTTCACACTTCACACTTCACACTTCACACTTCACACTTCACACTTCACACTTCACACTTCACACTTCACACTTCACACTTCACACTTCACACTTCACACTTCACACTTCACACTTCACACTTCACACTTCACACTTCACACTTCACACTTCACACTTCACACTTCACACTTCACACTTCACACTTCACACTTCACACTTCACACTTCACACTTCACACTTCACACTTCACACTTCACACTTCACACTTCACACTTCACACTTCACACTTCACACTTCACACTTCACACTTCACACTTCACACTTCACACTTCACACTTCACACTTCACACTTCACACTTCACACTTCACACTTCACACTTCACACTTCACACTTCACACTTCACACTTCACACTTCACACTTCACACTTCACACTTCACACTTCACACTTCACACTTCACACTTCACACTTCACACTTCACACTTCACACTTCACACTTCACACTTCACACTTCACACTTCACACTTCACACTTCACACTTCACACTTCACACTTCACACTTCACACTTCACACTTCACACTTCACACTTCACACTTCACACTTCACACTTCACACTTCACACTTCACACTTCACACTTCACACTTCACACTTCACACTTCACACTTCACACTTCACACTTCACACTTCACACTTCACACTTCACACTTCACACTTCACACTTCACACTTCACACTTCACACTTCACACTTCACACTTCACACTTCACACTTCACACTTCACACTTCACACTTCACACTTCACACTTCACACTTCACACTTCACACTTCACACTTCACACTTCACACTTCACACTTCACACTTCACACTTCACACTTCACACTTCACACTTCACACTTCACACTTCACACTTCACACTTCACACTTCACACTTCACACTTCACACTTCACACTTCACACTTCACACTTCACACTTCACACTTCACACTTCACACTTCACACTTCACACTTCACACTTCACACTTCACACTTCACACTTCACACTTCACACTTCACACTTCACACTTCACACTTCACACTTCACACTTCACACTTCACACTTCACACTTCACACTTCACACTTCACACTTCACACTTCACACTTCACACTTCACACTTCACACTTCACACTTCACACTTCACACTTCACACTTCACACTTCACACTTCACACTTCACACTTCACACTTCACACTTCACACTTCACACTTCACACTTCACACTTCACACTTCACACTTCACACTTCACACTTCACACTTCACACTTCACACTTCACACTTCACACTTCACACTTCACACTTCACACTTCACACTTCACACTTCACACTTCACACTTCACACTTCACACTTCACACTTCACACTTCACACTTCACACTTCACACTTCACACTTCACACTTCACACTTCACACTTCACACTTCACACTTCACACTTCACACTTCACACTTCACACTTCACACTTCACACTTCACACTTCACACTTCACACTTCACACTTCACACTTCACACTTCACACTTCACACTTCACACTTCACACTTCACACTTCACACTTCACACTTCACACTTCACACTTCACACTTCACACTTCACACTTCACACTTCACACTTCACACTTCACACTTCACACTTCACACTTCACACTTCACACTTCACACTTCACACTTCACACTTCACACTTCACACTTCACACTTCACACTTCACACTTCACACTTCACACTTCACACTTCACACTTCACACTTCACACTTCACACTTCACACTTCACACTTCACACTTCACACTTCACACTTCACACTTCACACTTCACACTTCACACTTCACACTTCACACTTCACACTTCACACGTCACACGTCACACGTCACACGTCACACGTCACACGTCACACGTCACACGTCACACTTCACACGTCACACTTCACACGTCACACGTCACACGTCACACGTCACACGTCACACGTCACACGTCACACGTCACACGTCACACGTCACACGTCACACGTCACACGTCACACGTCACACGTCACACGTCACACGTCACACGTCACACGTCACACGTCACACGTCACACGTCACACGTCACACGTCACACGTCACACGTCACACGTCACACGTCACACGTCACACGTCACACGTCACACGTCACACGTCACACGTCACACGTCACACGTCACACGTCACACGTCACACGTCACACGTCACACGTCACACGTCACACGTCACACGTCACACGTCACACGTCACACGTCACACGTCACACGTCACACGTCACACGTCACACGTCACACGTCACACGTCACACGTCACACGTCACACGTCACACGTCACACGTCACACGTCACACGTCACACGTCACACGTCACACGTCACACGTCACACGTCACACGTCACACGTCACACGTCACACGTCACACGTCACACGTCACACGTCACACGTCACACGTCACACGTCACACGTCACACGTCACACGTCACACGTCACACGTCACACGTCACACGTCACACGTCACACGTCACACGTCACACGTCACACGTCACACGTCACACGTCACACGTCACACGTCACACGTCACACGTCACACGTCACACGTCACACGTCACACGTCACACGTCACACGTCACACGTCACACGTCACACGTCACACGTCACACGTCACAACACGTCACACGTCACACGTCACACGTCACACGTCACACGTCACACGTCACACGTCACACGTCACACGTCACACGTCACACGTCACACGTCACACGTCACACGTCACACGTCACACGTCACACGTCACACGTCACACGTCACACGTCACACGTCACACGTCACACGTCACACGTCACACGTCACACGTCACACGTCACACGTCACACGTCACACGTCACACGTCACACGTCACACGTCACACGTCACACGTCACACGTCACACGTCACACGTCACACGTCACACGTCACACGTCACACGTCACACGTCACACGTCACACGTCACACGTCACACGTCACACGTCACACGTCACACGTCACACGTCACACGTCACACGTCACACGTCACACGTCACACGTCACACGTCACACGTCACACGTCACACGTCACACGTCACACGTCCACACGTCACACGTCACACGTCACACGTCACACGTCACACGTCACACGTCACACGTCACACGTCACACGTCACACGTCACACGTCACACGTCACACGTCACACGTCACACGTCACACGTCACACGTCACACGTCACACGTCACACGTCACACGTCACACGTCACACGTCACACGTCACACGTCACACGTCACACGTCACACGTCACACGTCACACGTCACACGTCACACGTCACACGTCACACGTCACACGTCACACGTCACACGTCACACGTCACACGTCACACGTCACACGTCACACGTCACACGTCACACGTCACACGTCACACGTCACACGTCACACGTCACACGTCACACGTCACACGTCACACGTCACACGTCACACGTCACACGTCACACGTCACACGTCACACGTCACACGTCACACGTCACACGTCACACGTCACACGTCACACGTCACACGTCACACGTCACACGTCACACGTCACACGTCCACGTCACACGTCACACGTCACACGTCACACGTCACACGTCACACGTCACACGTCACACGTCACACGTCACACGTCACACGTCACACGTCACACGTCACACGTCACACGTCACACGTCACACGTCACACGTCACACGTCACACGTCACACGTCACACGTCACACGTCACACGTCACACGTCACACGTCACACGTCACACGTCACACGTCACACGTCACACGTCACACGTCACACGTCACACGTCACACGTCACGTCACACGTCACACGTCACACGTCACACGTCACACGTCACACGTCACACGTCACACGTCACACGTCACACGTCACACGTCACACGTCACACGTCACACGTCACACGTCACACGTCACACGTCACACGTCACACGTCACACGTCACACGTCACACGTCACACGTCACACGTCACACGTCACACGTCACACGTCACACGTCACACGTCACACGTCACACGTCACACGTCACACGTCACACGTCACACGTCACACGTCACACGTCACACGTCACACGTCACACGTCACACGTCACACGTCACACGTCACACGTCACACGTCACACGTCACACGTCACACGTCACACGTCACACGTCACACGTCACACGTCACACGTCACACGTCACACGTCACGTCACACGTCACACGTCGTCACACGTCACACGTCACACGTCACACGTCACACGTCACACGTCACGTCACACGTCACACGTCACACGTCACACGTCACACGTCACACGTCACACGTCACACGTCACACGTCACACGTCACACGTCACACGTCACACGTCACACGTCACACGTCACACGTCACACGTCACACGTCACACGTCACACGTCACACGTCACACGTCACACGTCACACGTCACACGTCACACGTCACACGTCACACGTCACACGTCACACGTCACACGTCACACGTCACACGTCACACGTCACACGTCACACGTCACACGTCACACGTCACACGTCACACGTCACACGTCACACGTCACACGTCACACGTCACACGTCACACGTCACACGTCACACGTCACACGTCACACGTCACACACGTCACACGTCACACGTCACACGTCACACGTCACACGTCACACGTCACACGTCACACGTCACACGTCACACGTCACACGTCACACGTCACAGTCACACGTCACACGTCACACGTCACACGTCACACGTCACACGTCACACGTCACACGTCACACGTCACACGTCACACGTCACACGTCACACGTCACACGTCACACGTCACACGTCACACGTCACACGTCACACGTCACACGTCACACGTCACACGTCACACGTCACACGTCACACGTCACACGTCACACGTCACACGTCACACGTCACACGTCACACGTCACACGTCACACGTCACACGTCACACGTCACACGTCACACGTCACACGTCACACGTCACACGTCACACGTCACACGTCACACGTCACACGTCACACGTCACACGTCACACGTCACACGTCACACGTCACACGTCACACGTCACACGTCACACGTCACACGTCACACGTCACACGTCACACGTCACACGTCACACGTCACACGTCACACGTCACACGTCACACGTCACACGTCACACGTCACACGTCACACGTCACACGTCACACGTCACACGTCACACGTCACACGTCACACGTCACACGTCACACGTCACACGTCACACGTCACACGTCACACGTCACACGTCACACGTCACACGTCACACGTCACACGTCACACGTCACACGTCACACGTCACACGTCACACGTCACACGTCACACGTCACACGTCACACGTCACACGTCACACGTCACACGTCACACGTCACACGTCACACGTCACACGTCACACGTCACACGTCACACGTCACACGTCACACGTCACACGTCACACGTCACACGTCACACGTCACACGTCACACGTCACACGTCACACGTCACACGTCACACGTCACACGTCACACGTCACACGTCACACGTCACACGTCACACGTCACACGTCACACGTCACACGTCACACGTCACACGTCACACGTCACACGTCACACGTCACACGTCACACGTCACACGTCACACGTCACACGTCACACGTCACACGTCACACGTCACACGTCACACGTCACACGTCACACGTCACACGTCACACGTCACACGTCACACGTCACACGTCACACGTCACACGTCACACGTCACACGTCACACGTCACACGTCACACGTCACACGTCACACGTCACACGTCACACGTCACACGTCACACGTCACACGTCACACGTCACACGTCACACGTCACACGTCACACGTCACACGTCACACGTCACACGTCACACGTCACACGTCACACGTCACACGTCACACGTCACACGTCACACGTCACACGTCACACGTCACACGTCACACGTCACACGTCACACGTCACACGTCACACGTCACACGTCACACGTCACACGTCACGTCACACGTCACACGTCACACGTCACACGTCACACGTCACACGTCACACGTCACACGTCACACGTCACACGTCACACACGTCACACGTCACACGTCACACGTCACACGTCACACGTCACACGTCACACGTCACACGTCACACGTCACACGTCACACGTCACACGTCACGTCACACGTCACACGTCACACGTCACACGTCACACGTCACACGTCACACGTCACACGTCACACGTCACACGTCACACGTCACACGTCACACGTCACACGTCACACGTCACACGTCACACGTCACACGTCACACGTCACACGTCACACGTCACACGTCACACGTCACACGTCACACGTCACACGTCACACGTCACACGTCACACGTCACACGTCACACGTCACACGTCACACGTCACACGTCACACGTCACACGTCACACGTCACACGTCACACGTCACACGTCACACGTCACACGTCACACGTCACACGTCACACGTCACACGTCACACGTCACACGTCACACGTCACACGTCACACGTCACACGTCACACGTCACACGTCACACGTCACACGTCACACGTCACACGTCACACGTCACACGTCACACGTCACACGTCACACGTCACACGTCACACGTCACACGTCACACGTCACACGTCACACGTCACACGTCACACGTCACACGTCACACGTCACACGTCACACGTCACACGTCACACGTCACACGTCACACGTCACACGTCACACGTCACACGTCACACGTCACACGTCACACGTCACACGTCACACGTCACACGTCACACGTCACACGTCACACGTCACACGTCACACGTCACACGTCACACGTCACACGTCACACGTCACACGTCACACGTCACACGTCACACGTCACACGTCACACGTCACACGTCACACGTCACACGTCACACGTCACACGTCACACGTCACACGTCACACGTCACACGTCACACGTCACACGTCACACGTCACACGTCACACGTCACACGTCACACGTCACACGTCACACGTCACACGTCACACGTCACACGTCACACGTCACACGTCACACGTCACACGTCACACGTCACACGTCACACGTCACACGTCACACGTCACACGTCACACGTCACACGTCACACGTCACACGTCACACGTCACACGTCACACGTCACACGTCACACGTCACACGTCACACGTCACACGTCACACGTCACACGTCACACGTCACACGTCACACGTCACACGTCACACGTCACACGTCACACGTCACACGTCACACGTCACACGTCACACACGTCACACGTCACACGTCACACGTCACACGTCACACGTCACACGTCACACGTCACACGTCACACGTCACACGTCACACGTCACACGTCACACGTCACACGTCACACGTCACACGTCACACGTCACACGTCACACGTCACACGTCACACGTCCACACGTCACACGTCACACGTCACACGTCACACGTCACACGTCACACGTCACACGTCACACGTCACACGTCACACGTCACACGTCACACGTCACACGTCACACGTCACACGTCACCACACGTCACACGTCACACGTCACACGTCACACGTCACACGTCACACGTCACACGTCACACGTCACACGTCCACGTCACACGTCACACGTCACACGTCACACGTCACACGTCACACGTCACACGTCACACGTCACACGTCACACGTCACACGTCACACGTCACACGTCACACGTCACACGTCACACGTCACACGTCACACGTCACACGTCACACGTCACACGTCACACGTCACACGTCACACGTCACACGTCACACGTCACACGTCACACGTCACACGTCACACGTCACACGTCACACGTCACACGTCACACGTCACACGTCACACGTCACACGTCACACGTCACACGTCACACGTCACACGTCACACGTCACACGTCACACGTCACACGTCACACGTCACACGTCACACGTCACACGTCACACGTCACACGTCACACGTCACACGTCACACGTCACACGTCACACGTCACACGTCACACGTCACACGTCACACGTCACACGTCACACGTCACACGTCACACGTCACACGTCACACGTCACACGTCACACGTCACACGTCACACGTCACACGTCACACGTCACACGTCACACGTCACACGTCACACGTCACACGTCACACGTCACACGTCACACGTCACACGTCACACGTCACACGTCACACGTCACACGTCACACGTCACACGTCACACGTCACACGTCACACGTCACGTCACACGTCACACGTCACACGTCACACGTCACACGTCACACGTCACACGTCACACGTCACACGTCACACGTCACACGTCACACGTCACACGTCACACGTCACACGTCACACGTCACACGTCACACGTCACACGTCACGTCACACGTCACACGTCACACGTCACACGTCACACGTCACACGTCACACGTCACACGTCACACGTCACACGTCACACGTCACACGTCACACGTCACACGTCACACGTCACACGTCACACGTCACACGTCACACGTCACACGTCACACGTCACACGTCACACGTCACACGTCACACGTCACACGTCACACGTCACACGTCACACGTCACACGTCACACGTCACACGTCACACGTCACACGTCACACGTCACACGTCACACGTCACACGTCACACGTCACACGTCACACGTCACACGTCACACGTCACACGTCACACGTCACACGTCACACGTCACACGTCACACGTCACACGTCACACGTCACACGTCACACGTCACACGTCACACGTCACACGTCACACGTCACACGTCACACGTCACACGTCACACGTCACACGTCACACGTCACACGTCACACGTCACACGTCACACGTCACACGTCACACGTCACACGTCACACGTCACACGTCACACGTCACACGTCACACGTCACACGTCACACGTCACACGTCACACGTCACACGTCACACGTCACACGTCACACGTCACACGTCACACGTCACACGTCACACGTCACACGTCACACGTCACACGTCACACGTCACACGTCACACGTCACACGTCACACGTCACACACGTCACACGTCACACGTCACACGTCACACGTCACACGTCACACGTCACACGTCACACGTCACACGTCACACGTCACACGTCACACGTCACACGTCACACGTCACACGTCACACGTCACACGTCACACGTCACACGTCACACGTCACACGTCACACGTCACACGTCACACGTCACACGTCACACGTCACACGTCACACGTCACACGTCACACGTCACACGTCACACGTCACACGTCACACGTCACACGTCACACGTCACACGTCACACGTCACACGTCACACGTCACACGTCACACGTCACACGTCACACGTCACACGTCACACGTCACACGTCACACGTCACACGTCACACGTCACACGTCACACGTCACACGTCACACGTCACACGTCACACGTCACACGTCACACGTCACACGTCACACGTCACACGTCACACGTCACACGTCACACGTCACACGTCACACGTCACACGTCACACGTCACACGTCACACGTCACACGTCACACGTCACACGTCACACGTCACACGTCACACGTCACACGTCACACGTCACACGTCACACGTCACACGTCACACGTCACACGTCACACGTCACACGTCACACGTCACACGTCACACGTCACACGTCACACGTCACACGTCACACGTCACACGTCACACGTCACACGTCACACGTCACACGTCACACGTCACACGTCACACGTCACACGTCACACGTCACACGTCACACGTCACACGTCACACGTCACACGTCACACGTCACACGTCACACGTCACACGTCACACGTCACACGTCACACGTCACACGTCACACGTCACACGTCACACGTCACACGTCACACGTCACACGTCACACGTCACACGTCACACGTCACACGTCACACGTCACACGTCACACGTCACACGTCACACGTCACACGTCACACGTCACACGTCACACGTCACACGTCACACGTCACACGTCACACGTCACACGTCACACGTCACACGTCACACGTCACACGTCACACGTCACACGTCACACGTCACACGTCACACGTCACACGTCACACGTCACACGTCACACGTCACACGTCACACGTCACACGTCACACGTCACACGTCACACGTCACACGTCACACGTCACACGTCACACGTCACACGTCACACGTCACACGTCACACGTCACACGTCACACGTCACACGTCACACGTCACACGTCACACGTCACACGTCACACGTCACACGTCACACGTCACACGTCACACGTCACACGTCACACGTCACACGTCACACGTCACACGTCACACGTCACACGTCACACGTCACACGTCACACGTCACACGTCACACGTCACACGTCACACGTCACACGTCACACGTCACACGTCACACGTCACACGTCACACGTCACACGTCACACGTCACACGTCACACGTCACACGTCACACGTCACACGTCACACGTCACACGTCACACGTCACACGTCACACGTCACACGTCACACGTCACACGTCACACGTCACACGTCACACGTCACACGTCACACGTCACACGTCCACACGTCACACGTCACACGTCACACGTCACACGTCACACGTCACACGTCACACGTCACACGTCACACGTCACACGTCACACGTCACACGTCACACGTCACACGTCACACGTCACACGTCACACGTCACACGTCACACGTCACACGTCACACGTCACACGTCACACGTCACACGTCACACGTCACACGTCACACGTCACACGTCACACGTCACACGTCACACGTCACACGTCACACGTCACACGTCACACGTCACACGTCACACGTCACACGTCACACGTCACACGTCACACGTCACACGTCACACGTCACACGTCACACGTCACACGTCACACGTCACACGTCACACGTCACACGTCACACGTCACACGTCACACGTCACACGTCACACGTCACACGTCACACGTCACACGTCACACGTCACACGTCACACGTCACACGTCACACGTCACACGTCACACGTCACACGTCACACGTCACACGTCACACGTCACACGTCACACGTCACACGTCACACGTCACACGTCACACGTCACACGTCACACGTCACACGTCACACGTCACACGTCACACGTCACACGTCACACGTCACACGTCACACGTCACACGTCACACGTCACACGTCACACGTCACACGTCACACGTCACACGTCACACGTCACACGTCACACGTCACACGTCACACGTCACACGTCACACGTCACACGTCACACGTCACACGTCACACGTCACACGTCACACGTCACACGTCACACGTCACACGTCACACGTCACACGTCACACGTCACACGTCACACGTCACACGTCACACGTCACACGTCACACGTCACACGTCACACGTCACACGTCACACGTCACACGTCACACGTCACACGTCACACGTCACACGTCACACGTCACACGTCACACGTCACACGTCACACGTCACACGTCACACGTCACACGTCACACGTCACACGTCACACGTCACACGTCACACGTCACACGTCACACGTCACACGTCCACACGTCACACGTCACACGTCACACGTCACACGTCACACGTCACACGTCACACGTCACACGTCACACGTCACACGTCACACGTCACACGTCACACGTCACACGTCACACGTCACACGTCACACGTCACACGTCACACGTCACACGTCACACGTCACACGTCACACGTCACACGTCACACGTCACACGTCACACGTCACACGTCACACGTCACACGTCACACGTCACACGTCACACGTCACACGTCACACGTCACACGTCACACGTCACACGTCACACGTCACACGTCACACGTCACACGTCACACGTCACACGTCACACGTCACACGTCACACGTCACACGTCACACGTCACACGTCACACGTCACACGTCACACGTCACACGTCACACGTCACACGTCACACGTCACACGTCACACGTCACACGTCACACGTCACACGTCACACGTCACACGTCACACGTCACACGTCACACGTCAACACGTCACACGTCACACGTCACACGTCACACGTCACACGTCACACGTCACACGTCACAACGTCACACGTCACACGTCACACGTCACACGTCACACGTCACACGTCACACGTCACACGTCACACCACGTCACACGTCACACGTCACACGTCACACGTCACACGTCACACGTCACACGTCACACGTCACACGTCACACGTCACACGTCACACGTCACACGTCACACGTCACACGTCACACGTCACACGTCACACGTCACACGTCACACGTCACACGTCAC